>JAJEJH010000311.1:93850-370463 GCA_026122585.1 Anacardium occidentale
TTTTTGGAATTTCTAAATTTTTTTTAAAATTTTTTTGAATTTTTTTTATTTTTTAAATATTTTATATTATTTAAAAATTATTTTATATTTTTATTATAAATTTTTAATTTTGAAAAGGGTAATTTAATAATTTTAATAAAAAAATAATAAAAAAATAAGTAATAGGTGGGACTTTGGGCTTTTAAACTTAAGCGGGTGGGAAAATGTCCTTTGGCCAGTTTTTTTAATAATGAGCTCATGAAGTTTAAATATCAAAGCAACAAATTTAAAAATTTTGTACTTTTAAGATAGTATAAATGGCAAAAAATCTTGTGCACTCTGTACATTACTAATTAGTCTTTTCTTATCTCTTTCATATTTATTGTTGTTCAGACATAACCACCATTATTTTCTGTTTTGTGTGTTTTAGGAATCGGTCATGCTATCAATTTTAGGATATTTCATCCTATATAAATCATTAATAAAAGAAGTATTCAGTATTTTTACAATATTTAGTATTCTATTTATATTTAGATATATGCAACATACACGTACAAGTTTAATATTCTTTTAAGCGTATCTAATACGGTAAAATGGACTTTCTAGGACGACATCATTTAATAAGACTAATTAAATTATTACAAATAACGCGAATTTGACATGAATTTCAATAAATCAATGACCACTAATGCTAAGAGATAATATAATACCTTCATAGAGCTTGAAATTCTAGCGAGCTTGAAGTACAGAGATTGTGACTTCATTCAAGGAACTGACTCCCCCACTGCTCTCATCGGTGTTGGTGATTCTTTTTCCAATGAATGCAGGCTGTTTTGGGTGAGGAAGATCCTTATCGTTGGCCAACATGGAGACAACCATTGACATTGTTGGTCGATCTGTTGCTTGTTCTTGCACGCACAGCAGACCAATTTGGATGCTTCTCAATACTTCATGTGTTGTATATGATGCTCCTAATAATTCATCAACCATCTCCAAGCTTCTTCCTTCTCTCCATAGATCCCAAATCTAACACATTTATGAAACAAATTAGTTAAAATAATTACAAATTAAGGTCAGGCTTTTGATCAATATTGTAAACTTTTGGCTTGCTTACATGTCCAACCAAATTCGAAGAGGCTGCATCTTCCAGATAAAACCCGCTATTCTTTCTACCTGTGATGATTTCCAGCACTAGAACTCCAAAACTATAAACATCAGACTTTATAGAAAATTGTCCTTCCATTGCATATTCCGGTGACATGTAACCACTGTATATATACCACAATCAGAAATAACCAAATAGACAAGAAAACAAAATCAAAATTATACGAGAATCTTAGAATTTTTTGAGGTTTTTAGGAAGAGAACTTACTATGTTCCAACCACACGATTGGTGTTTCCTTCAATTTGATCTCCACCAAAAATCCTGGCCATTCCAAAATCGGAAATTTTGGGGTTCATAGTAGCATCCAGTAGAACATTGCTGGCTTTTAAATCTCTATGAATAATTCTTAATCTCGAGTCTTGATGTAAGTATAAGATTCCTCGAGCAACCCCACAAATGATTTCAAATCGTTTACTCCAATCCAATTCTGTCCTTTTAGTTTCATCTGAATTCCAAAGTTTGAAAAATTGTGTTTGAAGATAGAAAAAGTGACAAAAAACTTTTACTTGATAATAATTAGAACAGAAGAGACTTACTGAAAATGAAAGCGTCCAAGCTTTTGTTTGGCAAGTACTCATAGACCAACATCTTCTCTTCTCCTTCAATGCAACAACCTAAAATGCTCACAAGATTTCTGTGTTGGAGTTTTGCAATAAGTAAAACTTCATTCTTGAACTGTTCTATTCCCTGTCCCGAGTACTTGGACAGTCTTTTAATTGCTATTTCTTTTCCATTCTGAAGTATACCCTGAAACAACAGTTCATTAAGATTTAATCATATATAAAAAGAAAATAGTCATTAAATTAAGATGCTTGAGGAAATTAATTACCTTATAAACAGGACCAAAACCACCTTCTCCAAGTTTTCTATCGGGAGAGAAATTATCAGTGGCTGCGACGATGGTGCTCAGCTGAAACATTGGTAAATCAAAATTTCTTTTATTCCCATCTGGTTCATTCACATTCGTGGAGTCTTCGAACTGTGTTAAGCTTGAGGTTAAGCTAAATTCGATTCTCTTGCCATCACTCGCTTTCTCTGACATAGAAGACATCAGCAAATAACGTTGACCAAAAAATTTCCACAATTAGATATATGGTAAAAAGCCATGAATGCAGGTAGAATAAAGACCAAGGAAAATAACGCCGAAGAAGTTTGGTTTATTACCTGCTCTTCTTCTTCTTCTGAAGAACCAATAAACAAATGCTACCAAGAGAATTGCTGCAACGGAAATGACTACGACAATTACCAAGATAGTCTTCTTGCCAAGTGAACCTTTCTTCGCATACAAAGCTAAGCAGGAGAAAAACAATTCAAGAGATTTTAACTTCAAGATTGCTGGAAATAATTAACGTATGGCATCTTATCTAGTAGTAAATGGAGGTTTGGTGGAAGTATAAATAATAATAAAGAAGTTGGTTGAAAATAGACAAATACCTAATTCCGCGGCATCAACTCTTACATATAAATCTAGACCCGCATTTGCGTAAGTTCTTGCATCAATCAGATCTCCATGGTATGTCAAGCATCCAATCCCTCCCTTACTTTCACCGTAGGCGTTGGTGTAACCCACGCAAGAACAATTCTTCAAGCATTCTTGCTCGCACGCTTTCAAATCCAAACCCATCTCCACACGTGTTATATTTGTGTCTGGTATCTTCACACGTTCTACCTTCACGAAGCCTTCCCCCTTCTGGCATGTGGATATCTCCCGCTTTCTCTTGCACCCACCCAATGCATCTCTCAAATACCATTCATCAGGACTCTTCGGTTCGAATCCGGGTAGGCAAGTGCACTCAAACTTATCTGCGTGATACGGGTCACAATTACTATTTGCCCCGCAATGCCCATAGTAATCACACTGCTCCTTCGGGGCCGACCAGAACCCGATCCATCTATGATCCGAATTACTCCAGGTGAAACGTTGCACAAATCCTGTCTCATTAACAGTCAACCTCGTAGTGACAGAAGGTTTAGTTACTCCATAAACAATGGATACTTCATCTTGATTATTAACAAACGTAATGTTGAAGATGAAATTATTAGTCATTTCGGGGACGCCGCTCCATCTTTGACCCGTCCATGACCCGGATCTCCACCACTTCGTTGTACCCTTGTATAAAGATAATTGAGGAAACCCAGTTGGGTCAATTCTGTAAGAGTAGTTTCCCGTTCCGGGATCATCCGCGGATTTCCAAGCGATTAATTCACGATTCAGACCTGTCCGTCGGTTTAGCCCAAGTTTCATAAATGGTAAAAGAGTATGTGTAGGATAATCAAAACTTTGCCATAGTAACTTGTTTGTATCATTTCGAAGAAGAATAAGATTTCCTGAATCCAAGAGCTGAGCTACAGTGTTCTTCCTGGAGGCGACAGAAATATTGGTGGTCCAGACAGGAACGGTTTGGTTGCTTTCAAACAGGGCGAGGTTTCCCTGAGTGTCGATTGAGAGGATCCCGGATGTATCATTGACAGGATTGTCTCTGTTTGCCACCCAGACAATTGTCCGCTCCGGAACTTGGTGATACCAAATTCCAACATATCGTTTCATGGAGTTCCCAGGACTGACGAATCCAAGCGCGAAGATTTTCCCTCTAGAAACAATTACATCACCATCTTTAATGAATTGGGTTGACGATATAGTGTCAATGGAAGTTGCCAAATGCAAGAGGTGGAAGACAAGCAAAGTCTTCAGTAACCATTTTATCGTAGCCATCTCTCACAGATTAGCTTGATGTTTATCGTGTTAATGCTTTTTGATTCATTTGATGGACGTAATAAGATTTTTGAACGATTTTATCGCTAAGAGTAGTTGTTATATTAATGACTGGGCTAGCTTTTCAGTATCGAGTGATTGTGAAGCTCAAATATGTAGACGACAGCAAATATGAAAAAGACAGCATTACAAATATCTTGTTTTAGCGTCTCTGTTGCAGCAACGTTAGACTTTCTTGCCAGGTTAATTTTCTAGGCATGGAATGGGTCGTTAGTTATAAGTATTTTTACTTAAATATGTCAAAGGTGTGGAGCCAAGAATCAAATGAAAAACGGGGATTGCAGAAGAAATGACAAGGAAAAGTACAGTAAATCAAAAGTTGAAGGGTGGATAAGAGGTCACCTTCCATTGATTGAAGACTACGTTCATTGTCATTCAAAAAATGGTGCAAAACTACTACTTGTTTTAGAATTTAATTAATATAAATAAAATTATAATAAAATTAAAATTACTTTACTAATATTTTAACATTAAAAAAAGAGTGATAATTATATTATTACAATGTTATTAATCATGTAAACTTGAAAAAAACAAAATATTATTTTAATATTTTATCATAAGATAAAATAAATAAAATAATATTAATAATAAAAAATATATTATCAAAACAATTTTATATTTTTTCGATTCGAATGTTTATGTTATGACCCATGAAATGGGCAAGAGGTGCACTAGCCTCGAGATAAAGTTCATTGAATTGGCCTTTGCTCATTCTCTTGTAAAAGTTGTTTTATTGAATAAATTTTAATCATGTTGTTAAAGATAATCGTCTTAAATCCAAACACTAAGGAACTGTTTATATATACAATCCCCTATCTCATTCATTTGCTTCTTTTGAATTATATTATGTTCATATGAAAAGATGTCAGATTTCTTTTCTCTATCTCCTCCAAAATCAAAATCATTTATGACCAATCTTAGCTTCTAATCCCAAGTGACAATTTTGAACAGTCTCTTTCAATTTCATTTTTAATTTTAATTTTTAGACTTATTTTGTAGACAAAATTATGAATTTAGAGTGTAATAAAAGGGATAATATATTATTTTTCTTTATTCGTATTTTTGCTATTAATTTATGTTACATGTGGCATATGATGTGGCGATTTTTTAATCCTTGCTGGTTGTGTTGACTTCAACTCTCTCTTTGTTGTTTTGACTTTGTTGACCATATATAAAGAAGGTTTTGCGCTTAGGGTTTGTTATGAAACAAACCTGCCACTTTACCAAAATGTCTCTCTCTCTCGATCTCTCTAACAAACCTCTTCCAGAAGCTGCGAACGTGTATGATTGGGATGCTGCTGAGGTAGATCCATTGTTTGTGGTGATTTTCGGCATAATGGTGAGTTTCCTTTATGTGTATACGTGTATTTTTTGTATCTGACTTGTGGGGTTTTTTTTGCTGGGTTGAGTGACTATGAGAGTGGGATCTTAAAGTGTGAAGAGAGGTAAGGCTGTTTTAGCAAAGGAGAAAGGTAAGTCTTCGAATCTGTAAACCTTTCTTCAGATCTGTAATTTCTTTATGATTTCATAGTGGATACACTCTTGCTGCTTCTTCAAAGTAGACGTAGGTAATCTTTGTGCTTACCGAACCACTATAAATCTCTGTGTTCCATTATTGTTGCTTATTGCTTCAGATATGCTAATATGTGCTCTGGAAATACATGTTTTAAATTTACAGTAGCCAAATATAGTCATTAATATTCGATACAAGTGGTATCAGAGCTTGGTTGTGAGTGTGAATTTGTTTCTGCGTAAAGTAAAGTGCATATTTGCTGTGTTCTTTCTTTGGTTGTGTTTTCTGTTTTGGCTGGTAGAATAGATTTTCTGTTCAAGTTAGCAGATCTAAAATGTCAAAATTCGAAATAGAAAAATTCACTAGGGATAATGACTATGGGCTATGGAAAATGAAAATGAGAGCTGTTTTAGTTAGAGAGGGCTTATCTGCTACCTTAGATGGTGAAAGTAGTTTACTTGAAACACTGTCTCAAAAAGAAAAGAAAGATCTCCTGGATAGAGCCTACAGTACCCTAATTTTAGGTTTGGGTGACAAAGTGTTGAGAGAGGTGAAGAAAATGACCACACCAGCAGAAATTTGAGATAAATTAGATGCCTTACACTAGTCTAAATCATCTCCAAATAGGCTAGTTTTAAAACAAAAATTCTTTGGTTTTAAAATGGATGAGCATAAGCCTTTAGGAGATAATATGAATGATTTCATGAAATTAGTTCAGGATTTAAAAAGCCTAAATGTGAAGGTAGATGATGAAGATCAGGCTGTGATCCTTATGAATTCTCTTCCAAAATTGTATACAAACTTTGTTGACACCCTAAAGTATGGTAGGCAGACCCTAAAGCTAGATGAAGTTGTAGTGGCCATAACTGCAAAAGAAACTGAATTTAGAAAAGAGGGTAGAACAGATGGAGAAGGGTTGAATGTGAGAGGTAGAACAGATAAGAGAAGCTATAAAATGGGGCAATTTAAAAGTAGGTCTAAGTCAAGATCTAAATTTAGCAAAAAATGTTTCTTCTGTCATAAGGAAGGGCATTTTAAGAGAGATTGTCTTGAGAGGAAAAAGAAACAGGGAGAAAAAGAGTCAGCCAGCAATGTAGATATAGCTTCAGATGGGTATGAGAGTTCTGATGTCTTGGTAGCCTCTGAAAATGATCTAAGCACTGAATGGATTTTAGATTTAGGATGTTCTTATCACATGACTCCAAATAGGAATTTATTGATGAACATTCAGAAGTTAGATTCAAGAAAGGTGCTGATGGGAAATAACTCAGCCTGTAAGGTTTTGGGAATTGGGGATGTTAGACTAAGCTTGAATGATGGAGGTACTAGAATTCTAACAGAGGTTAGGTATATTCCTGAGTTAAAAAGGAATTTAATCTCCTTAGGAACTCTAGATTCAGGTGGCTGTAGTTTTAAAGCTCAAGGTGGAGTCTTAAAGGTCACAAAAGGTTCAATGGTGATATTGAAGGGTGAAAAGAAAAATGGCTTGTATATCTTGAGTGGGTCAGCTGTGCTGGGGTCAGTGGCTGTGTCACATTCTCAAAACCAAAATAAAACTGTTCTGTGGCATAATAGGTTAGGGCACATTAGTGAGAAGGGTCTAGTTGAGTTGAGTAAATAAAAAATTTTAAAAGATAAACTTGAGAAACTAGGTCCTTGTGAACACTGCATATATGGGAAGATGAGTAGGGTCAGATTTAAACATAGTCATCATGTCACCAAATCTGTCCTAGATTATATTCATACTGATGTGTGGGGTCCAACTAAACACTTGTCTCTTAGGGGATGTAGATATTTCATAAGCATTATTGATGATTTCTCAAGGAGAGTCTGGGTATATTTCCTAAGGAACAAATATGATGCTGTAGGTAAATTTAAGGACTGGAAAATGATGATTGAAAATCAAACTGGGAAGAAAATTAAAAGAATTAGAACTGACAATGGTTTAGAGTTTGTTAATGAGGAATTTGATAGATTATGTAGAGAGTGTGGGATTGTGAGGCATAAAACTGTTAGATACACACATCAACAGAATGGGTTAGCTGAAAGGATGAATAGAACCATTCTAGAAAAGGTTAGGAGTCTGCTATCTTATGCCAACCTGCCTGTATGGCTGTGGGCAGAAGCCACTCACACTGCTGTATATCTAATCAATAAAATTCCTTCTTCTGCCATAGATTATAAAACTCCAATGGAAAAATGGTCAGGGCATCCTACTGATTATGGAAACTTGAGGGTCTTTGGGTGTACTGGGTATGTTTACAGTAAGGGTGATAAATTACAGCCTAGGGCCATTAAATGTATCTTCATAGGGTATCCAGATGGTGTCAAGGGCTATAAATTTTGGGATCCTGTGAATAGAAGGTGTATAGTCAGTAGAGATGTTAAGTTTGATGAGGAAGAGTTAGGAGGATTGATTAATGAAGATAAAAACTCCAGGAAAGATTTTAAGGTTGAGTCTAGAAGTTAGATAGGAAATGAATCATCTACTGGAAATCAGATTGACCTTCAATCTGATCTTCAGCATGATCAAACTCAAATAGAGGAAGATGAGGTTTTAGGGTCAGATGAAAATGTTGGCAGACAGCAACCACAGTTTTCTGACTTACAAAACTACCAACTTGCTAGAGATAGGGAAAAGAGGCAGATTAGGGTTCCTAATAGGTATGCTCAGGCAGACATGGTTGCCTTTACTTTTCAAGTTGTTGAAGAGGTTGAGAGTGATCCTAAATCTGTAAACGAAATGCTAGAAAGAAAAGATTCAGAATTGTGGTTAGATGCTATGAGGGAGGAATTTAATTCATTAATTAAAAACAATACATGGCAGTTGGTTTCTAAACCTAAGGGCAGTAGGGTAGTGGAGTGTAAATGGGTGTTTAAGAAAAAGGAAGGGAACTCATTGGCTGATCAACCTAGATACAAGGCTAGGTTAGTTGCAAAAGGTTTCACACAGGTGGAAGGAGTTGATTACAATGAAATTTTCTCACCTGTAGTTAGACACACCACAATTAGAATTCTGCTGTCTTTAGTTGTTGAGTTTGATTTGGAGTTAGAGCAGTTAGACATTAATACTGCTTTCTTAAATGGTGATTTGGATGAAACAATCTTGATGAACCAACCTGAACTGTTTGTTAAAAAGGGCTCTGAAAATAAGGTTTGTCTTCTGAAAAAGTCTCTCTATGGCCTTAAACAATCACCTAGGCAGTGGTATAAAAAGTTTGATACCTTTATGCTTGAATCTGGGTTTACTAGGAGTAATTATGATGGTTGCTTGTATATGAAGTTACTTTATGGTGATTGCTTTATTTATCTTGCATTATATGTTGATGATATGTTGGTTGCATGCAAGAATTCTTCTGAAATCTCTAAGTTTAAGCTTGAAATGAAAAAGAGGTTTGAAATGAAGGATTTAGGAAAAGCAAGAAAAATTTTAGGCATGAATATAGAGAGGGACAGAAGGGCAGGAAAACTTTTATTGTCTCAAAGTGATTATGCTGAAAGGGTAGTTAGGAAATTCAATATGATGAATTGCAAACCTGTCAATACCCCCTTAGGACAACATTTCAAATTGAGTGTTAGTCAGTGTCCAAAAACTGATGAAGAGAGTATGGAAATGGAGAAAATACCCTATTCTAATGCCATTGGAAGTCTAATGTATCTAATGGTGTGTACAAGGCCTGACTTGGCCTTTGCAGTTAGTTATGTAAGCAGGTATATGAGTAATCGTGGAAGAGAACATTGGGAGACTGTAAAGTGGATCCTGAGGTATATTAGAGGTTCACTTAAAACAGGAATTGTGTTTAGGAAACTTGATCTTGTAGAGGATGTAATTACAGGCTGTGTTGATGCTGATTATGCTGGAAACTTAGATACTAGGAAGTCTATGACTGGTTATGTTTTTACATTCTGGAGAAACTTGGTGTGTTGGAAATCTAATTTGCAGGCAATTGTCACACTTTCAACCACTGAGGCAGAGTATGTTGCCATAACTGAAGCTACAAAAGAAGCAATTTGGCTCAGAGGATTGCTAGAAGAGCTGGGGCATAATCAAGAGCATATCAACATTAAGAGTGACAGCCAGAGTGCAATTTTTCTTTGCAAAAATCAAGCTTTCCATGAAAGATCAAAGCACATAGATGTCAGATTTCATTTCATAAGAAATCTGGTGGAAGACAATGTGATCAAGGTAGAGAAGGTGGCTGGAAGGGAAAATTCAGCAGATATTTTTACCAAAGGGGTCACTTTGGATAAACTCAGGCTCTTTAAGAGCTTGCTTCACATTGAAGAGTGAAGAAGTTCTTGGGGAAGCAACAAGTGGGGTCTTGTTTTTTCTGTTGCAAATGGTGTTCCGTATTTGCTGAAAGTAGAGTTATGAAGGTTCATATGTCAAGGTGGAGATTTGTTACATGTGGCATATGATGTGGCGATTTTTTAATCCTTGCTGGCTGTGTTGACTTCAACTCTCTCTTTGCTGTTTTGACTTTGTTGACCATATATAAAGAAGGTTTTGCGCTTAGGGTTTGTTATGAAACAAACCTGCCGCTTTACCAAAATGTTTCTCTCTCTCGATCTCTCTAACAAACCTCTTCCAAAAGCTGCGAACGTGTACGATTGGGATGCTGCTGAGGTAGATCCATTGTTTGTGGTGATTTTCGGCATAACGGTGAGTGTCCTTTATGTGTATACGTGTATTTTCTGTAATATATATTTTGGTTGAGGGTTTGTAATCTGACTTGTGGGGTTTTTTTGCTGGGTTGAGTGACTGTGAGAGTGGGATCTTAAAGTGTGAAGAGAGGTAAGGCTGATTTAGCAAAGGAGAAAGGTAAGTCTTCGAATCTGTAAACCTTTCTTCAGATTTGTAATTTCTTTATGATTTCATAGTAGATACACTCTTGCTGCTTCCCCAAAGTGGACATAGGTAATCTTTGTGATTACCGAACCATTATAAATCTCTGTGTTCCGTTATTGTTGCTTATTGCTTCAGATCTACTAATATGTGCTCTGGAAATGCATGTTTTAAATTTACAGTAGCCAAATATAATCATTAATATTCGATACAATTTAATTATTGAGTTTTTGTTGTAGCGTTAATTTTGGTACATGTGAATGAGGTGTTAGAGGGTGTTAACAAAGGATGTACTTTTTCTCTTTTGGTTTTAAGTTTTAATACATAATTAGAGTTTGCTTAACTCCCTTTTCAAGTATGGAAAGGTTGTATAGGAGTTTTAAAGTTAGTAGGACAAGGCAATAGTGTCAATTATCTCTTAATCTTCTTTTTTTTTTAATGTTTTTTACTTTATTTTTGTGCGCACTCAATACATATTGCATTGATTGGCAAGAGAAAAAATTGTTATAACTCGGAATAATCACGCAAAATAAAAAATTGTGTTTATGATTTACAAATCGGTTGAATTTTAAGTCATTAAAGTTACAAAAATACCCTTATATAAGAGGCCCTCTACTTAAAAACGATTCTAAAATGTGAAAATTTAAAAGAAAAAATTTTCAAAAAATTGATGCAATTTTTGACCACTTTCCAATGATAGAGTAGAAAGGTAAGTAAATCAATTTTTATCATGTTTAAAATGCTTTAGAGTAAAGATTTATGAGTTTTGTTATAGATTTAAAGTATTTAAATTAAGGGTTTTATCAGTTCCTTCTTACGAATTTTCGATTGATTTCTGTTATTTTAGATGAAAATTTATGTTTGAATGTTATTTGAATAGTTGCATGATGTTTTGGTGATAAATTGTAGCCGTTAAAAATTGTGTTTGTATGCATTTCGACATAATGTGTGGTTTCATGCCACCACAAGAATTTTATTGTCAAAATGCGAAGTTACATAGTTAACAGAGCGATGGTATGTTTTTACAAGTTTTTTAAATTGTTTTTTTCTTATTATTTAATTTTTTTAATTGTTTTGTTACAGTCCATTTTAACTAAGATTAAAAAGCGAATGATGATATATAACGATACTTTGGTGAAGCTATTAAGGTTCGAGAAAGGACACCATTTTAAGGTGAAATTATCTCTTTGAGGGGTGTGTGATGCAATGAGAGGGATTAGGCAAAATTTCTCATTCCTAAAACATGTATAATTGAGATACTTAAAACACTTGCGATTGTTAAGAGATAACATATTTACCAAAGTTTTAGTGCGTTCGATGATGTTAAGGTTGATGATAAAGGAAAATCCCAATGAGGAGCTATGTTTAGAGTTTTATTTTACATCAAGATAAATAAATCTTTTAATTCTAATTTTAGACCATATATCTTTAAATTTTGGCCAACTAACTTATTCCCACCCAAGGTTTCTCTAAATAACAAAATTTCACTCATTAATTTTTAAAAAATCAAACACTCACTAATCAACTAAATTTAAAAGGTATTTTTATAAAAAAATAAATTTGATCAAAAAGGTATTTTAAAAAATCAAACACTCACTAATCAAATACTTAAATTTGATCAAAAAGGTATTTTTGTCTTTTATGAATAAAAAATTTTAAAAATGAAAAGTAATAAAATTAATTTTATAAAAAATAAATATATTAAAATATTAATATAATAATAAAATAAATTTTAAAAAAATTTCAAATTTTTAAAAAAATTGAAAAAATTAATCACTGTCGTAAATATAGTTGTTGAAAATAATGGCCATAAAATATCTAATCAAATAGCTAAAAAAAATTGTTTGATTCGGTTGATGACTAGATCTGGTCGTTACAATCACAGGAGATGACTATCCATTATGTTGGAAAAAGGTTGAAATTGTCAATCTTGTTCAAGCTAGCCTTTTTTGGCTATCATTGATGGCTTTGCTATCGATGATGATATGTTAGTTAAGAAAATCTTAGGTGGGATTAAGTCATTTGGCATTAAATTTTTTTAGGCCAAAGGACTTAATCCTACCCATAGTTTGAGGTAGAGGCAAAGTTTCACCCTCTAAGTTTTAAAAATTCAGTTTTTCACCCTCTAACCAAATTTAATATTAAATATATTAGTAAACAATAATAATTCAGGAGTATTTTTGTCCTTTTAAGATTAAATTTTTATAAAATAATAAAATAAATTTTATATAAATAAAATTTTTAAAAAATTTTAAAAATGTATAAAAAAATTTTAAAAAAATTTAAACAGTCACCACTGCCGATGCCGGCAGTGGTGGCCACCGAGAACGGAACCAGGTGGCTATTTCAGGCCACCTGGTTCCAAGGGAGACCAGATTTGGCCACCTCCAGTTTAGGTGGAGGTGGCCAGATTCGGCCACCTTTACCAAAAAAATAAACTGTAAACTGTTGAAAATGGCGATCTTTAGTCCTATCGATTGTTTTTTATCTTTCTTTCTGGCGGAGGCGACTGGATCTGGCCGCCTCCTCCAAAACTGGAGGCAGCCACTGAACGAGAAGGCCAGATGAAACTGGGTGGTCAGAAACGGCCACTTGGTTCTGTTATCGGTGGCCACCGCCGTCGACATATATGGCGGTGGTTGCTAATTTTTTTTTAAATTTTTAAATTTTAAAATAAATTTTAAAATTTTTTAAATCTTTTTGAAAATATTTATATTTAAAAATTATTTTATAATTTTATTATAAATTTTTAATTTTTAAAAGGATATTTATTTTAGTATAAAAATTTAAAAAAATGCTTTCAAAATTGAAAGATTAGGTATTTGAAAGGTGGCATTTTGTCTCTGCTTCAAACTATGGGTTGGCCAATTTTTTATCCAAACTTGTTTACCATCAAAGTGTGGGCCTTGGTAACTTTTCTTCAATTTTTTCTAATTTTAGAGTGGGTTTAAGTAACTTTTCTTGAAAAATTTTCAACTTGAGGGCAGGCCTGGGCCTGGCCCTCACAATGGCCCAAGTCTGCCTTTGCTCACACAGTACCCTAGCGTCTCTATTGTTCGTCTATTTTATTTTCACTCAATACTGATATCTCTAACGTCTATATCTATTTATCCTCACACGGTACCTAACATCTATATCTATTTATGATATCCTTATCGTTAGACTCATAATTAAACGATGTATAACCATTTTCATCCTCTTCTACGTCCTTATTATCACCTTCTATATTACCCTCTCTCTCATCTCTATTAACATCTTTTACATTAGTTTTAATACTTCTATCAGCCTCGTGAACAAACTGATTTTTTTTCTCTGCATCATCATTGGATGTATCACTCCAATGGAACTAATCCTCACAGCGCTAATGAAAGGGATTTTCTCATTGCTATCACTTGGTGCCTCATTGGGTTCACTAAGCTTACATTCTAACAAAGTTGGTAAGGGTTCAGTACATTCTATAGCAAAAATTAATATTTACTAACCTCACCAACTGATGTTGATGGAAAATAAAGGCTACATCTTCATCACTATTTATTAAATATTTCTTTGTAGATAATGACATGTTAACTTATGCTCTAAATGTTTCGTTAGGATAATTATGAATTTCCTTGTTCTTCTCAACCACACATTTTTTTTTTTATTTTCTTCGTTAAAACTAGGTAACTTATATATAATCTAATAATCAATACCAAATCATCAAAATTTTATATTAAACTTTTATTAAAAAAATAACAACAAACATAAACCATTTATGTTATATATATACATATATAAAAAAAAAGTAACAACAATGAACAAGATGAATAAACAATGATATTACATAGAATCAAATTTCAATTATTTTAGTGGTTCACTTATAATATTTTTATATGTTAATTATTAAAATTTAATAAAATAATTATAAATTTATGATATCGTGAGGATTTAAATAAATATATTATTAAAATAAAAAATTTAATCGAAGCATAATATTATTAATTCAATTTCAGCTTACTGTTGGTCTACAGCAACAGTGTTGTAAACCTTCGTCGACCAACACCCTTGGACTTCGCAAAGCCAAACCAACTATCCGTCTTCATCCACCAATGCACAGCATTGGCAATCACCGACCACCATGTGTCCCCCCGATCATAATTGTAACCCTTTATCAACTAACACTTTTGACTTTTAAATTTTTTTAGGTTTTACATTTTAATATAAGTAATACTGCTTATATAAAGTAATTACACAAATTGTTTAACCCTACATGTTTGACATATTATACAGACCCAAGCAGTCTTTGTACTCTTAAATCTTTATCCTGATAGGGGCCACTGCCATCTACTTGAAACAAGTGTGCAGGATGGCCATGCTTGCTTCAAAATCAGTGAGTTACATGAGAATATGTCCATAAAAGTTCAAACTTGAATAACAAGAAACGAAAGTAGGTAGCAAAATTTAGACCAAAATTAACGACCTTCCAAAAAGGTAACAGTCATCTCATTGGAAATCAGTTTTCCAAGAGATGATGAATCTGTCTCTGAGAGAGTCCTTTCCGCATAAAACCCAGGTCTGCCTGGTTCAGGCAACAACACAGTGTCACTATCCAACATCAATAGCACAGATGGCATTGTTGGCCTATCTTCCGCTCGCTGTTGGACGCATAAAAGCCCCACTTGTATACATCTTAATCCTTCCGAATGAGGAACTTCATTTTGTACCACTTCATCCACCAGCTCCAGGGCCCTGCCTTCATTCCATAATTTCCATGCCTATAACCAGTTCAATTAAAACACCATAATGCAGAACACCCAGACTATTATAGTGACAACTTAACAAAATTAAGGAAGTGTTACTTACATGCCCCAGAAGGTTGAGTTTGTGATCAGAGTGGGAAAAACCCCGGTTCTTTTTACCACTCACAATCTCCAGTAGTATCACACCGAAGCTGAAGACGTCAGATTTTAACGAAAAATGGCCATCGATTGCATACTCTGGAGGCATATAACCACTGCATCCATGATATCGTCAAAGTGATGTTTGGGGGGCGAATTGAAAGCTATAAATATCGAAAGCAACTAGCATGTTTTCTTATAGATACTTACTAGGTTCCAACTACCCTCGTTGTGTTCGCTTCAGTTTGATCTGCCCCAAACATTCTTGCCATTCCGAAGTCTGAAATTTTGGGATTCATGTCTTGGTCTAGTAGAATATTACTTACTTTGAGGTCCCTGTGTATTATTCGAAGCCTTGAATCTCTATGAAGATAAAGAAGGCCTCGGGCGATCCCCACAGCAATGTCAAATCTCTTTTTCCAGTTCAGTAAGTGGCGCCTTGAGTCATCTGCCTCAGTGACAAACTTTGGATTAAGAGCTTAATTGAATATAAATCCCCTTTGTGGAAGTAAATGTAAAAAAAAAAAAAGGTGTTCACTAATGCATCAATTTTTATTAAGAGTTAAGATGCAAACCAAAGATGAAGCAATCCAAACTTCCATTTGGCATGTACTCATAGATCAATATTCTCTCTTCTTGTTGGATGCAACAACCTAGAAGCCTGACCAGATTTCGATGTTGGAGTTTTGAGATCAAAATCACCTCATTCTTGAACTCTTTAAGACCTTGTCCAGAATTCTCTGCTAGCCTCTTTACTGCTATTTCTTGTCCAGATTGCAGCTCTCCCTACACGGTAATAGCAAAATTAGAAGTGAAACAGGAAGAGTTTACATTGAAGAGAATACTGGAAGAGAAAGGTGGAAGAAACTAAGAGTTTCATCAGGTGCAGGCCAGCCCACTGCTATATGTAATGAAAGTTCTTGAAAATGCTTCTTGGTAAATGGAATCAGATTTTAGGGATTCATTGCACGGTATAATTTTGTATGGTATCAGTATTTTTGAATAATTGCAGATTTTTTATCTTATGAGTTGTTATCAGGTCAGTGGTGCCATTGTTTCCTTTCAGCTTGTCAAATCATTTTTAGAAGTGAGTTACATAAGAATGAGACAAATATGGAGAAACTTAACAGATATTTCTTTCAAAAAGCCATTATGCTAATGAAAATTTACCTTATATACAGGGCCAAATCCTCCTCGCCCAATCTTATTGGCATCAGAGAAGAAGTTTGTGGCAGCTTCAATGGTGGCCAATTCCACCAGAGGAAGATCAAGGTCATCCTCCTGCTCTTTAGACATGCTAATGCTGATAGGATTGTCTGTCTGGCTACCTATTTTTCAGAACAAGGACTAATCAATGAGTGGAAAAACAAGAGACTGAATTGTCATGAAAAGTATCACATAATGTCTATAATTGTGATATTCTTACCTCCAATTCGTTTCTTTTTCCAAATCAGGAACCAACTGATTGAAGAGAAGATGATCATTACTGATGCCACTGATATGGACACAACAATAACCAAACTAGTTTGTTTTTCACTTGTGTCAGCAATAGACTCTGATGACCAAAACAGAGATAGTTTTAGTAGAATTTCAAGTGCCACTGAATCATTTTTTCTTAACATGTTAAATAATTGCCACTTAACATTTGAGATAAAACTACATTAATCTCACCTACTTCAGAAGCCGCAACTCTTATGTTAAGATCTTGTCCATACTCTGCAACTTGTTTTATATCCATCAAGTCTCCAAACCAGGTTACACATTCCGTGCCATTACCGTAGCTGCCCAGTTGTACGTAAGCCACACAAGAGCAGTTCTTCAGGCACTCTGCCTCACAGTTTTTGATATTCATATTAACTTTCACCCGAAATTGGGTTGCATCTGGCAGTTTCAATCCAGTAATTTTCAAGAATCTGTCTCCTCTGCAAACATTTGATTCCTTTCTAACGCACCCTCCTGACCAGTCGAGCATTTTCCAGTCTTGCGGTGATCTAGGTACAAAGCCCTTCAAACACTCACAGTTTGGAGATTTGTCGATGTTGCAATAGGCATAACTACCACACAAGTCATATATGTCACAACGGTCTTCTTGAACCGTGAACAATTGATACCAACCAAGTCGTTCATTCCATGATAGGTGCTGGACTTCACCGGAGTGACTTAATAGAAACCTTGAGCTGACATTTCTTGTGATTGCAAATGCATAATACACTTCAATAGCATTGGACACAAACATTGGCGTGAAAATGGGGTTTACCCTTAGAGCTGGAGCGCCACTGAATTGTGTCTGACACCATGGTCCACTTCGAAACAGCACAGTTGATCCTTTACTTAGAACAAACTGAGGAAGTCCACCACGATTCAAACCATAAGAATAGTTTCCAAACGACGGATTATCTGAGCTTTTCCAAGATGTCAAGTATCGATTCAGGCCTGCTTTCAAGTTCCATCCGAGCTTCATACCTGGTAACAAAGTGTCTGTTGGATAATCAAAGCTCTGCCACACATAATTTTCAACTTTGATATCAGATTCATCTTTCAAAACAAAATTTCCGGTATCCAAGAGCTGTGCAACCGGACTTTTTGCAGTATGGGATGAACTTGAGGACCAAATAACATCCCCTTCTTGGTTGAGAATGACCAGCATTCCATCTTGGCTAAATGTTAAAATGCCAGAAGAATTTCTAAGGGGCTTGTTTCTGTTTGCAACCCAAACAACAGTCTGACCTGGAATATCCTTGTACCATATTCCTAGATACTGATCATTGGCGTTGCCAGGAGTGAAGAAGCCTAGTTCAAATTTCTTCCCCGGAGAAACTATTGTCTGGCTACCATTGATGGACTGTTTTGGATTTATAGTGTCAATTGCAGTTGAGGTTTTTGCAAGAAAGAATACCAAAAAGCAGAAAACCGCCAAAGACGGAGAGCTGTTCTTAAGATTTTCCATAAGTTCCTTTTTCCATACCTCTTCTGCAAATAGAACTTGGCCTCTAGCACTTTATTCTTCCTCTTGAAAAACAGATGAAGACTTCAGACCCATGGTTGAACTATTAAGCGATAAAAAGTCTTGCTCGAGTGCGGAGTAGTTAAATGTCACGGGCCCGGCATTCCATGCCCTTGGAAACTAAAAACAAATATATAGACTTGGATTTCCATGGAGACTGACTAGATTTTGATCCGACACCCATGCAAAAAATAAATAAATAAATAAAAGAAACCATCTTTGTAGCTACTGCAACATCAAAAGCGTTTTAAAACAGCCCCCTGATAGATAACTATCTGCCTTAAAATAGCTGGAAGCAGCAACAATCAAAATTTAGAACTAAAGAGCATCGGGCTTTTTTTTATTTCTTGCATTACTTTCATTCATCTTCATATTTCATCTTTAATCAAAAATTTTTATCATACTTAATGGTAAGTAGCAGGAATTATATAAAACACTTACGATGATAGTGATATAGAAACAAGAGTTAACACCTAACTACAACACAACAGAAGAAAGTCAATATAATAAGATGGAAAAGTTGAACATCTCAGTGGCAAGTTAACAGCTGGAAGCATGATTTTATTGGAAAATATGATTACTGTGCATGTTGATTTATTTGGTGCAATTCTTAAGGTTGCATCATTCTTAGTACTGTGAAAAGTATCCTACTTGGGTAAACTAATTAATAAGGCAACTCTGTATTAAGATACATATAAAAAATAATTTGGAAATACATGAGCAAAGATCTTTTGACAAAGTTGCAAGTCATCATCAAAAGTATAATATTTTGGTGAAAATAAGGGACAAATGATGCTAGCTTCATCAAAATTTTCTATTTATTGCCCCCAAAAGGGTAGTCCAAGTGTTGGAGAGGAGGGTTTATTGCGGTTCCTAAATAAGTAGTTAAGGGTTTAAGTAACTTAAATCTCATATATTATGTTACTAATAATGAGTAATCATTTATATATTAGCAATGATGTGTTACTATATAATTTGATTGGATGATGTAAAAATGAAAGAATTAGTTCAAATACAACTATAAAATGTAATTTGTATGCACACATTCTAGTGTATACACATAGAAACCGAAATGTGAATATAATTGTTGATAGTTTTGCAGCATGGACATTTCTGGGGTGGCTACATGTCTATGAATCTAATGGATAAGTGATTGAAAATCCTTTTTCACAGCCAATGGATTAAGCTGTATGCAGTTGGGGCAATTGTGTGTCCAACAAGGACCTAAAATATACTTCTTCCAAGAGTTTTTTCAGGGAGAAAAGCAATATACTACAAACTGAGCTTGAGCTAGTTTGCAGTTCAGTCTTTCATTGTCAAGGAGATGAATGCGAGTTTATAGCAGAAATATTTAAGAGCGCATAAGGTAGGAGATCATAGTATACATTTGAATACTTACATGTCCTATGAGATTGAAGCAATAATTCATTCGTTTTGATTAAAGAAAATTGTATATAGAAAGATGTGACATCTCTCAATCAATTTACGTTAACATATTTATAAATTAATTATTCAAAGGCATGATGTGTTTACCACAGCTACTTTTGTGAACGCTTGGAAATTTGTAAGAGTAATTTATAAATGACCTTCAAGCACCTTATTCAAAGAATTTAAAGGGAAAATCAGCCATACACAAGATTTGGTTGCTTACCAAAACTTGACTACAATGAAGATCTTTGATTTCACTTGAATAGATAGCAGCGGTACACTGATAGAAGGTTCCTAACTTATTGTTTTCAGAGTCCAGGTTTTATTATTTTTAACATCTTAGTAAATTGTTCTTAGGATTCTCCCCACCGTTATTGAGCTAGAGAGTTGTTATCCATACCTATATTCTATACAATTCATGACAGCAGGATACATTTATGAAGTATATGTGTTTAGTAGATTAAATGAAGATATCTGAAACACCAGACAAATATATATTACATTGTGAACTGGCTCATTTTTGTTGAGACAGATTAAATGAAGATATCTGTAATGAGATAAACCAAAAAGACACATTTCCAGAACCAAAAATCTCAGCAGAAGATATACAGAGAAATTTTCAGAAGTTTTCCAAATATACAGTTTACCGGATAAGGTTACTCCTCTCACTACCTAGCATCTAGCATTGTAACTGTGACCTGGTTTACCGTCCATGTTTCATCGTGCTTACTTGAAGATGAATCGGTTTCCGGAGGATTTCTTCCAAGACAAAAACCAGGGGTTTTAGGCTGGGGCATTGTTGCAGTTTCACTACCCAACATCAAAAGCACAGTTGACATTTTTGGCCTTTCTTCTGCATTCTCTTGGACACATAACAACCCAACCTGTACACATCTCAATACTTCATGTGCAGGATATGAATCACCCACTGCTGAATCTAGTACTTCCAATCCCTTTCCTTCTTTCCACATTCTCCATACCTGCAAAGAAGCCAGTTCTAATTATTTTTTCAATTTTATTTAAAATTATAACATGTCACTGAAAGAAGAATTATATGATACTTATGTACTTACATGTCCAAGAAGGTTAAGCTCGCTGTTTGAGTGGTAAAATCCTCTGTTCTTCTTACCACTTACAATCTCCAACAGCAGAACTCCGAAGCTGAAAACATCGGATTTCACTGAGAAGAGTCCATCCATGGCATATTCAGGGGACATATAGCCACTATAGGTCATGAATAAAACTATATCAGTTATTGAGCAAATTATAATCTATGTTGTATATAAGAACAGAAACTAGTTTATGAAACATACTATGTTCCAACTATTCTCTTGGTATTTGCTTCGGTTTGATCTCCTCCAAATATTCTAGCCATGCCAAAGTCTGATATTTTTGGGTTCAAGACCTTGTCAAGCAGAATGTTACTTGCTTTGAGATCCCTATGTATAATTCTAAATCTTGAATCTTGGTGAAGATATACAAGTCCTCGAGCTATCCCAGAAATGATATTAAAGCGCTCTTGCCAATTCAGTAGGTTGCTTTTTGCTTTATCTATAACCAAAATTGAATTAAAACGAGTTAACTGAAGTCAAAATCATTTTGTTTAATGCTATCAAAGGTAGCCTAATTTTAAGTGTATTCAGACTCAGAAGACTAACTGAACAAAATAGAATCGAGGCTTCTGTGTTCCATGTACTCATATATCAGCATCTTTTCATCCATGTCAACGCAGCAACCAAGAAGTCGGACCAGATTTCTGTGCTGAAGTCTCGCAATTAATTTGACCTCATTCTTGAATTCTTCAATGCCTTGCCCAGAGTTTCTTGAGAGCCTCTTTACTGCTATCTCTTGACCCTCGACTAACCTACCCTGAGTTGTTCAAAGAGACAAAAATAAGGGAAATTGGAGCATTTAATTTGTACAAGACAGTGAATCATAAGACACAGGATTTACCATGTAAACACTGCCAAAGCCGCCTTGTCCAAGTTTACAATCATCAGAAAAGTTGTTGGTGGCTGTTGCTATGGTATCAAAATCAAACAATAGCAATTCCAGTTCGTCTGTCTTTTCACCAGAGTAGTCTCTCTTACTAGAAATAGCCACTTCATTCAATAGTAAATCTTGGCTTCTTTCTAGAGGACCTGATACAGGAGTATACAAAATAAATAAAAAAATGTATAACTGCAATTTTATGTCTATTTTTAGAAAATGGAAACATCTTGCTTTTTACCTTTCTGTTGTACCTTCCCTTTTTGTGTAAGCAACGATTTCCTTTTCCATAGAAAAAAGGCAACTACTCCTAAAACCAAAAAGACACCACCAACTGTAAAGCCTATTATCAGAGAAATTTCATTCCCACCATCACCTGTAATGCAAAGCTTGTGATCAGTTTCACTGTTATTTATGTGCAAAAAATAAATGCATTACTGTTGTTTGTTTTGACATGAGTAAAGAGCAAGTTTATGATTCTCCTGTGAACTATGAAAACTCAACGCATAGCTTCAATCATAAAGCTAAAATGCAAGACTTTTAACATGATTTGTCTAGCTTTTCCATTAAAGATAAGAAGCTTAAACTTGATGTGTCTAACTTTTGCAAATTAATTTGTGATAAAGTGTCATTCAAGTAATACATTACATTCAAGATTATATTTATTTAGCAATTAGTCACAATTCAAATATAAGCCCTCTTTTCATAAATGCTGCATAAGAATTGCAGGAATAAACAGAGTTCGTCAATATTCAATAAAATACAACAGATCTTTCAATCAAATAGGTTCGAATATATATCATTTTCAGTAACATGTAATCCTAAACCCAATAATTCGTACCTAATAGTAACATAGATTCAACATTTCCACCCAAACCAGATATTCTATGCCATATATATATATATATGTATGTATGTATATATTTGTAGATAGACCTAAAAATGCAGCAGAAAAATCAGATGGGTTCGTGGCTAAACCATCATTATCTGCCCTTTCTTAGACTGCATTAGTTCTAAGATATGTTTTGAGTGAAGGGTTTTTTGTATGAAGCTCAGAAGTAAACTTGGCTAGCTCAAAGTAAATAATATCAATTTGGTTGGTAAATTTGACAGTATACTTTACTGATTTGTTGTGTCAAGCTACTCTATCAATACCCCAATAAATAAGGTAACTTGGACACTCCATTGGTTGTTGATCTGCTTTCAATTCAAAAATTAAACATTTATTTCTGCCATCAAAACTGTGCATCTTGCATTAAGTTTCTACTACAATCAGCTGGCAATGTTGTAATGGCTCCCATTCGAGATGACAGTGATGTATGTGGAAACATTTATACCTAACTCGCCGACAAAGGGCCCATCAGATTTTCAAACACAACTGATAAATTAGTGGTTAGGATAATTTTTTAAACTTTGTGCAAACTCTAGTGTTAATTTCTTCTGTATGGAAGCACTTTGGGTCCTAATATTGTATCTTTTGGACCTATTGGGAGCCAAAATTTCTACCCTTTGAGATGCTGGCATTGAAAATATTAACATAGAGAATCAAACCAATCAATAATTTATGAAAAACATAAAAACAGTTGAAAATTATATGCATGCTTCAAAATTTAATTACAAACTTTCTTGTGGGCGGAAGTTTTCAACATATATTTTAAAATCATCAGGTTTATACTTTATATGGACTTGACTTAAAAAACAGAGGACACCCCAACTTTTAGCATAAAAAAAAATTAGCACAAAATTTTTGACCATCACATAAAATATGCTTACTTTTGAAACAGAAAAAAGATCTTTGAATGAGGCTGTGTGTGAATAAAACCTTAACCAATAAATATAAGCTAACCTAACCTAACCTTTTTTTTATCTTTATCACTTGACTTTAAAGGACTCATCTAATCAAAAAAATTTTCAGTAGGGCCTCCAGAATTTTAGTCCCGTTACCGATTTAGATATTTAAGTCCTAACCTGCCCCAAACCAAATTCTACCGTCAAATGTGTCGGCCCACGGAATAGACGACTTTGGACTCAGCTTTTGCGGTGGCCACGGACTTCGTGAAACACACTCACCACAAACACCTCAAATAAGACATACCCATCACAGACACAGACAATCTTTACACTGTCGATCACAAATCTGAATTATGGATTCAGGTGACGGCTCCTCCACGTGGAGGAGCTATGGCGACAGAGCTAATGGTCCTGGTGGCTTGACTCATACTACAGATTGACACTAATCAGCTAGGTTGAATAGCTAAAACTCCTCACTGTTTCTAGCTTTTACGGTTTCATCTTTAGGTTTGGTGTTTGTCTACTTCATCCCATTTTATGGGATACAAACAATTCAATCCTTGTGTTAGAGCAATTGATCCACGTTTCTTAACAAAATGGGCCAATAATATGAACAATCAGTCATATAAATGATAAAAGTGTTATTCAATGAAATGAGAATTGTAAAGATATGATGTTACCTATATCGGAAGCAGCTAATCTGACATAGAGATCTTGGCCGTCTTCCGCATATTGCCGCATGTCGAGGAGGTCACTCGTCCATATGACACAACCAGTGCCGCCGTTACTTATATTGGCGTTGGCATAAGCTGTACAAGAACAATTCCTCAAACACAACGCCTGACAATCCTTCAGAGTCATTTTCATGTCAAAAAATGAGGTGGTAGTGTCAGGCAACTTCATATTCTTCAAATGCAGAAACTTGTCTTTCAGGCATTGCAACTCTGTCTTTCTGACACACCCATCTGATCCAAGTCTCAAACTCCAGGCTTGTGGATTTTTAGGCTGAAATCCTCTCATGCAGTTGCACACAGGTGAATCATTTGCGTCACATATCCCAAATGGACCGCACTCCTGATAATCGTCACACTGATCTTTTGGTGCGTACCAAAAAGGGTTCCATTCTTGGTTCTCTTCAACCCATGTGAATCTTTGAAGAAGCCCGGATGAATCAACCATCAATCTTGACAACAATTTCTTGTCTGTTACATTAAATGAATAATAAACTTCATCTTGATCTATAACGAATTCGAAGTCCATGTTAGACAGAGGTTTCATTTCTGGGACACCACTGAATCTAAGCCCGTTCCACGGTCCACTCCTATACATTCTTTTTTGTCTGTTCAACAAGAATACTTCTGGGTATCCATGAAAATCCACTTTGAAAGAATAATCCCCAGATGAAGGATCATCTTTGCCTCTCCATGAAGTAATATTCCTGTCGAAACCTGTTTCTAGATCCCACCCCAGCTTCATACCTGGCAACAAAGTATCCGTCGGGTGATCAAAGCTTTGCCACAGAATCTCACCACCATTATCTTCTCTTAGAACAAAGTTTCCAGAGTCTAGAAGTTGAGCAAAAGGGTTGGCAGCCTCAGTTTGATTTGACGACCAAACAATTGTCCCGAATTGATCAAACAGAGCAATGGTTTGGTTGTAGATTTTGACGGTTCCGGATGAATTTGTAAGTGGGGTGTCTCTGTTAGCAACCCAGACGTAAGCTGTATCAGGAATGTTCTTGTACCATATGCCAACATACCATTTTCCTGAATTGCCCGGTGTGAAAAATCCAAGCTCGAAAACACCACCTTCAGAGACAAGAGTTTGGCCATTCGTGAGGCTTTGGGTTGGTGTTATGGTATCTGCAGAGATGGCAATTGTTGGGAAGAAAATGATTAGAGTAAAGAAGGTGTAGCAATGGGGCCTGGGCATATTCCTCATGTTCTTCATTCAGCCTCCTTTTTCTCACAAAGCATATAGGCATTTCAGTACTATTTGAAAGAAAAAGAAAAGAGAAACACAGACGGGAACTTTCCTTTGTTATTAGTATTATTATTATTATTATTATTATTTTTTCTTGCTCATTATTTCTGCTTTGAACGGGCGTTCAAAAAGACAAAAGTTAACCAAAAACAAACTTAAATGAAACACATGGGATGACGGAAACATGCTGGGCTCGACTTGGGCTCATGAATTCGGGTGTATTTATATTTTGTCGCTTGGTAGATAACCTAACATTCTTTTGTATTTTGGCCATCCGTTTTCGGATATTCCCTGCTTAGATATGAAGATTAATACTAACAGTTCGTCTAGAGTACGTAAGTTCCACAAAATTTGATGAATTCAAGCGGGAGCATCAACATGGAAAAGAATGACGAAATCCATATAATGGGTTTAGAAAAACTATCAGATGAAAAGATAGACTCATTCTAAGTATTATAAACTTTTGGAGCAATAGAATTTAGACTTATCATTAAGACTTTCAATTTTGTAAACCCTAAAAAAGTAACTTTTGATTTGTCTGATTTGTAATTGCAAGTCTAAATGATCATAGATCATCAAATTTATTTTGATCGATTAATGAAGGTTGACTAATTGATATAAACAAAGATTTTCGAATCATTTATAAAAAAAATAATAATAATTAATGCTTGATGTAAACTTCTAATTACAAAATCGCAAGTCCACTTTCAAAGACTTGATTTAACCAAGTATGCAACGAAGATGGTTTTTTCCTAATTGAATTTTTTTTTCGCACATTGAAAAATTCCATTGTAAGATAATTACATATGTGAGGAAACTAGAACTATTGAAAACGCAGTGTCTGATTATAATCATCCACTGTAACTCTGAAAACAGGATAACTTCTATAGAAGCTAAAGCATGCAGTTTTCTATTGATCTTAAATTAAAAGATATTATTTATATAATATTTAATTTATATAATTGTTGAGTCCATCAAAAATATTATTAAGTCTTTTTTACTCAAAAACTAGTTTATAAGGTGAGGTTTCTCTTACACTTTGTATATCTACACGGAACTTAACAACCTCCTTTTAATCAGACCAATAAGAGAGTAAAGTATATTAAATCTCACAATAATTGAGCTTTTGAGGATGGAGTTTTACCAAACTTTGTGTTGGAATTACATGCATTGGTACCTTTTGATGAACTTGGTGAGATTCTTAAACCTTAGACTTGCCACCACTTATTAGGCCTCCACAAAAATGATATTGGGTTTCTCCCACCTTTAAAGTTATCACAAAAGGTGAGATTTTCTCTCACACTTTAAATACCCACAACAAACTTAATTCCCAACCAATTTGAGATATTTATAATTTACATGTCTATAATAATTTAGGCAACTACAAATATTTGTATTCATACATAATTCTTATAATATATGTGTGCACATGGATGTATTTTGTGTGAACATCTGCACATTAATTTTTTCATGTAAGTATAGCTAGCAACTTGTTTGTCTTATTTGAATTTGTTCTTTTTTGTTTAAGTGTACTATTATGATTTTGTACAAGTGTCACTCATTGATTCATGCTTGTTAGGTATTAAAGTTTACCTAGTCAATTATCATATCTTGCAGAAAAAGTGAGAGTGCTTTTGTAGCTTAGGTCATTTTTGCTTTTGCAACATGAGTTGCTTTATTTATTTGTTTGTTTTGCCTTTTTTCTTGGAGGTAGCTAATTGGTTCATATCGAGGAATATGATTCTTTAAATGATTCTTAAAAAGAATTTGAGACTAACAATCAAAAGGATTTTAGTTTAAAGTTAAAACTCAATCTAAACTTTAAGCAGAATTTGAACAAGATCACAACAATCCTTATAAAAATATATCACACTTTCACCTTTTATATGCTAAAATTATATATCACTCAATATATGATTTGACTCATATCCTAAAACTTAACCATGTTTCAAAACATCCTTAATTCCTCTTGGGATAGATTATTGGGACATACATTCCTATCTTTGGAACAATAATTTATTATCACTCTTTATAATAGGTGTTTCTCTCTTGGAACAACTATTCACTTCCTTAAAACATTGAACATTCTCAATTTATATTGGAACAACTATTTGTGACTTTGAAATCAGTGTTTCATCATATCCAAACTATAAAAAGATCGATTTTGTCCTTAGAATGGGTATTCTATAAAGTTTGTTCCATCTATCTACATCTCTTTTGACATAATTCTAACATCTCAAACATGAAAAAGTAAGCTTTACAGGTATTAAGGTGATTTAGTCATCCCATCTCAATCATTTGCATGCAATGACATCTAAAACAATATTATAGTTGGCAATTATAAATTTGTAAGTCTTAAACTAAAAATCACATCTATTTTCATGCTTAACATCACCAAAATATCATTATCTACATTCATTAGCATATTGATCTTTAGTATCATAATTATTAATTCAATAACAAGTATTTAGGTCTTACAACCACTTTTGCATGCACAACACATCACCATTTCACAATTTTACATAAGATAGGAAAATCCTACTTATTTGTCTTCCATAGATTGCTAATTTTTCGAGTTTGATGCCCACTTCTTGCTTTGAAACACTTAAAACTCACAAACTCTTTTTTTCGTAAACTGGAGAATTTGTAAAATGTGAGCTCTTAGAAATGAGACTCCTTTATATAATTTTTTTAAATAACCGTCTAGAATGAGTGTTCCATACTTATAAATAGGCATTCCAAATAGTTTTTTCCACTTCAATCATGTGTCTTTCTCTTTCAAAACCACTTTTTCCAATAATTTTCACTACAGAACGAGTGTTCATTCTAGTATAACAAACATTCCATCAAAACAGTTATTCTCAACTCAAGGATAATTGTTCATCCTTTTAAAGGATATGTAAACTATGGAACATGTCTTACAATCTTATAAACAACTTTTCCATCTCTTGTTCAATACTTAAAAATTAAATTTTATAATTTAAGCCATGTATATAATAAATTACCAAAATACCTTTGACTATACTTGTAGGTCATTTTTCCCTCCTCACAGAGTCTCATCCTCAAAATTTACTCAAATAGTTTTGGGAATCTATCTCTCATGTCTTATTTTGCCTCTCAAGTAACCACTTCCACTTTGTGATACCTCCACAAGATCTTGACCAGTGAAATATTCTTGTTATGAAACTCTTTCACTTTTCTATCATGTATTTGCACCATTCGTTCCTCATAGATCAAATTATTGTCTAACTTCACATATTTTGTTTTGGAAAGATCACCAACGTACTTACATAATAACAAGACATGGAATATAATATGAATACTCAATTGTAATACAAGTCAATATGCTACCGTATGGATCATTTCTAACTCTTTAGAAGGGCTAATGTACCTTGGAGCAAGCTTCCCTTTCTTATTAATCAATCCTTATCACATGATGGTAAAGAGTTGTCTTGATTGATAAATACTATGTCACCTATCTAGAACTTCAAGTCCTTTTTCTTTTGGTTAACATAATCTTTCTATTAGTCTTAGGCTTGTCTTATCCTCTCTTGAATTATTCTTATAATATTTATCATATTCGCAATCATTTTCAGCCCTAATGTGTGTGTTAAAATATCTCTCTCCCCTACCTCATCCTAATATAATAATGATTGACACTTTGGACTATAAAATGGTTCATAAGGTGTTATCTTAATCCTTATATAATAACTATTATGTTTTTTAATAGAATACAAAATTTTCAAAACTTTATTAACGTCATTGAGTAGTTTTTTTTTATGTATTTTTTAACTATTTTATGTTGTTTTTTCTATTATGATTCTCTAAGAATTAGTAGGTATTTATAGGTATATTTCAATCCTAATTACTCATTATTTTTTTAGAAACTTGAAGATTCAGTTTCCTGATTATATCAATTTTCTTAGATCTACTAAATCTAAAAATTTCCTTTTATTCTAACACAAGTCTAACTCTTCTTTGAATAGGTTTCCAATGCCATTCCTTAATTTGTAATTTTTGATTGATTCATGAGTTTCCTGATTTCTCTCCAAATTCTTGTGACCTCTATATTTAATATCTTCTTGGCCTTCAGCTTCATGCTTTGATCTTTGAGCACTTGTTCCTTCTTGACTTATTCCATCAATTTTAGTTTTGCCTTTTCAAACTACTTTCTTCAACCTCTTTAACTCTTGCATGAATTAAACAAAGTGGATTCATAAACAACTACTGAAGACCGTACATTACCTCAAGGACTTAGTTTCATGCTTGAAGGTTTTCCTACTAAAGGAGATTTCTACTTCATCTTCTGAGAAATTTGTTGAATTTTCTTTTTCTTGGAGATTGTTATCTTGGGTAGATTTAACTTAAGACGACAATGATTTATTAAATTATTACATTTTTTTCTTGAAAATTTGACATAAAAAGAAAAAAAAAATTTGGGTATCTCAATATTTGTCGTAATGGTGTCATTCTTTTCATCAATGATTTTATTTCTATTGTAATCAAAAGAGATTGAATAACCTCTTTGTGTTATTGACCTAATTTAATATGTTAGTGTAAAATTAAAGACATAAAGTATCACTAATAAGCTTTTTGTGAACTCCTTTAGTGTATACTTCAATGGTGCCTTTTTCCCTATATTCTCTCTCTTCTTTCATTGTTTTATTTCTTGTCTACCTCTTTTCTTTCTTCTCCTCAATAGATTCCTCACCAACCAATGCATAGCCTGTGGTTGGCCAGCCAGGTTCAACCAGTTGTAGCCACCTCACAAAGCAGCCAAAAACAGTTTACTTGTTTGACTATATTCTTCTCCTTTTTTGTGTTTATGGATTAGTTAATATCTGGGGGTAGACTTTGATGGATTACTCTTCGACAGAAGATTTCGTGTTGGATTAAAAAACCTTGGTGGATGGATGGGTGATGGGACCAATTGATGAAGTTGATTTAAGCTTTAAAACTTTAACCAAGGAATCAATTAGTTGGTGTCAAACTTTCATATAAAAACTTACTACTTAGCAAAAGCCAACTTTTCTATCATAATCTGTGGCCTTATAATTTAATACATCTCTCCTGAATAGACCAGGTTGTCCATTCACTTTGCTCTTTATTCAAACTTTAAGCATTGCATGCTTAATATTAATCTTCTGCCTCTAGGTAATACTCATCTGGCTGCTCCAGTATTATATTAAAAGGTAGATTTACTAGTTGAATAAAAAAAATCGTGTTCAGCCAAATTTGGCTGTCATCCCAACTAACAACTCAATAATTTAATCGCAAGTTGCTTTATGCAGTTTCCTAATACCCGAAGCACAGTTAGTTCTTCGGCGGTGTATTAAAATATTCGGTCTTATTAAACTAAAATTATAATCAAGTAGTTTATACTGAAAATTTTTTTAATATAAAAAGTATAATGCAGTGCTTTTTAAAAGAAGATATGATGTTCGATCCATTTTACGTAAAATAAAATCATTAGGCTTCTATACAAATGCACTCTACGAAATACATGTGCAATTGGAGTGCTGATAGCGTCCCAATTTTTGAATATCTTACAAGCTTGGTTTGAGAGATTCAATTCCACAATCAATACAATTTGATCTGGTTAAAAGGGGTAGTTTCCTCCATCCATCCACGCATGCCTCTACCTGAACCAGCTTATACTCAAATTGATGCACTTGTCTCTTTTATTTCTGATAATGAAACATCCATCTAATAACATCATTGTTAACGAAAAACCAACTGAACCAAAAAAAAAAAAAAAGCAAAAAACCATATACATCCTGGAATTTAAATAATGAATCTTGCCTCTATATATATATATATGTACGTATGTATCTATGTATGTATAATGAAGAGAATCTATATTTTGATTGAGTTCTCTATCTCCCAGCCACCATAGTAACAGTCAAATCATTTGAGGATACGGTATCCTGGGCATCCAAGGAGAATTCAGCATCCACAGAGTTCCTCATAGATGTAAAAGTGGGTTGTCTAGGCGTTTTTAGTGTTGGAGTTTGACTCTCAAGCATCAGCACCACATTCGCCATATCTGGTCTATGCACTGTAGAATCTTGCACACATAACATCCCTACCTGTATACATCTTAACACCTGACTTTGAGAACATGAATCTCGAATGCTAGGATCCACTAGCTCCATCGCTTTATCCTCATTCCAAAGTGTCCATGCCTGAAACAATTCCAATTCTTTTATGTCAGTCACTGATGCTAACATGTTAAGTTTAACTAGAAAGGAAATTTTATCTACTTACATATCCAATAAGGTTACTGAATTCAGATGAACGGAAGCTATTGTTCCTCTTGCCAGAAACGATCTCTAGTAACAATACCCCAAAGCTATATACATCTGACTTTATCGAAAATAAGCCTTCCATCGCATATTCGGGGGCCATATAGCCACTGCATTGTAAGACACAGTGAAATTTAGATGAATGAAGTTGTTGTTATGGGTTGAAAGTGGCAGGCAGGCTATGTACTTACTATGTGCCAACAACTCGGATTGTATTGGCTTCATGTTGATTGCCACCAAACATTCTGGCCATGCCAAAGTCTGAAATCTTTGGGTTCATATCTTCATCCAACAAAATGTTACTTGCCTTTAGATCTCGATGAATTATTCTAAGTCTTGAATCTCGATGGAGATAGAGCAGCCCTCGAGCAACTCCTTCAATAATTGCAAAACGTTTGTTCCAGTCTAGAAGGGCTTGCTTTGCTGTGTCTGACATGATGTTTTCAAAATGTGCATACAAACATGAATACAGATGGGTAATGAATGTCTATAAAGACTAACATATTCAGCTTAAGTAACTGCTCTAATGGGGTAAAAAGCAATACCAAATAGAAAGATATCCAAACTTTTGTTTGGCATATACTCATAAACTAGCAACATTTCTTCCCCTTGAATGCAGCAGCCCAGCAGTCTGACAAGATTTCTGTGTTGTAATTTGGCAATAAGTATAACCTCATTTTTGAACTCCTCTAAGCCTTGTACAGATTTACTTGAAAGCCTCTTTACTGCTATTTCTTGTTCCCCGGGAAGCTTTCCCTGGAAAATGATATAAATTTATCTTTAGTACATTTCAGCTCACCAACACATACAAGTACTTAGCAACATGATCAGGATACAAATTTACCTTGTAGACAGGACCAAATCCTCCCTGTCCAAGCTTGTTTTCTTCTGAAAAGTTATTTGTAGCGAATGCTATGCTACTAAAATTAAACATTGGTAAATCAGCACCATTTACTTGACTTACATCCATAAGAATGTCAGCTGGTCGTGAAAGATCTGTTGAGTTTTCTTCATTCTTGCTCACATCCATGAATGGCACACTGTCCCCCTTGCTTTTGCACCATGATAATGATGAGACTTGGTGCATGGCTACATTAACAAAAAAGAGAAGAATTGGGTTTAAAACAGTTAGGGACTATAAACAACAAACGTAATATTCTTGCAGCTGCCCAGTAAAGAACCATTTATTCTCGCAATGACAGTGGAATATATTAATTATCTTACCTCTCAGTTTTCCCCTGAATCTCCACAAAAGCCATAAAGATAAAGCCACGACGATTGATCCAATCACGGCAATTGATATTATTGCAGCTTTGGATAATCTGCTGCTGCCACCTATAAAAGAAGAAACTAAAAAGAATCAGATGATCACATCACTAACTCATTTTGTTATTAGCAAATAAAACTAGATCTCCACTATGCTCGAAGAGAAATAAATGCTTAACATAAAACTACAAGTGAAATTCACCAACAGGACAACAGAACTGGAGACTAACAATAACAAACTTATACAGAGAAGAAAAGTTTACCTAATTCAGAATGAGCTAGCCGGATGTTCAGTGTATCCCCACCGTCTTCAAAATTCTGAACATCAATCAAATCCTCAAGCCATAACATGCACCCAATTCCATCAACATCCGCGTAAGCGTTACATGAACAATTCTGCAAACATTTGTCCTCGCAAGTTTCGGAATTCCCCACGGCTACTACAGTGTCAAAATCAGGCAACTTCATGCCCTTAAAATTTTTAAAACCATCTGCTCCACTACTTTGCCCTGCTTCACTACTATTCCTCTGGCACTGCAAGTCACTCCTCCTGACACATCCATCCGACCAATTTCCCATATTCCATTGCTCCAGATCCTTCGGTACAAAGCCTTCCATACAACTGCATTTGGGAGAACTATTTACCTTGCAGACCCCAAAATTCCCACAAAAATTGTAAAGCTCGCAATCATTTAGCGGCTCTACCTGCATCTCAGTCCAGTTCTTGTTACCCTCATCCCACTTTAGCTGCTCTTCGAATCCATCCCAGGTAAGACGGAACCTCAACAAATTAGACGAATTCATTGGGTTATATGAAAAATACATGCTTCCATCAGGTCCAGGAGAAGAGAGCTTGAAACCATAAATGAAATTTGTTGTAGCAGCCATGAAGGGAACCCCTGTGAATATTTGAGAATCCCATTGCCCACTTCTCCACCGCCTTTTTAACTGCTCCCACATCACCATCTGTGGCGCACCTTCAGCATCAACTTTCATTGAGTAGTTTCCTTGTGAAGGATCAGAGACAGATTTCCATGAAGTGAAAACACTATTCTCTCCATTATTAGAATTGAACTTAAATCTCATGCCTGGTAGAAACGTATCCGTCGGATTTTCAAAACTCTGCCAATAGGCCTTACCCATATTGCCAACGTTGTCACTGCTTGACAGAATAAGATTTCCATCATTTCCGAGCATTGCAGCTGTGTCGTTCGACTCGATCGAAGCATTAGATGACCAAACTGGACTGCTATTCCCGTCTAAAACCACCAAATTACCATCGTTATCTATGCTAAAAGTTCCGTTTCCATTGGAGATTGGCGTGTTCCTATTTGCAACCCATACAGGCGTTAGTAACTCAATCTTGTAATACCATATACCAACATATCTTAGACTAGAATTTCCCGGGCTAAAGAATCCAAGTTGAAAGACTTCGTTGGTGGAAATCAAGGTGTCACCCCCATCTTTTATGGACGCGCCTTTCATAAGGGTGTTAGCGCCATGGCAAAAATAAGCAAACGAACATGCAAGAAAAATGAAAGAAAAAAGAAAAGCATCAACTGGGCTCTTGCAGATGTTGTTCATTTGCCTTGCTTTGAGAAATGAAATGAAATGGTACAAGAGAAGACAAAGATCTAGAAAAAGTAAAGAGGTAAGAAAAGTAAGAAATTCAGAGGAAGATCTTCAAATGATAGCCATTACTGGTTCGGTTTGGGTTGTGAGGAAGAGAAGTCAGACTTTAGAACCAGAATATAAGTGGCAGCTGTTGTAAGCAGAAAGAAATTTGTAACGAAGAAGAATGGCTATCAATGTCATAGATATAATACTAAGAAAAATGAAAAGCCTCATGCATCGACAAGCATTGACGACAACATCTCTAAAAAGCTATAAAAATATTTCCCTTCTTTTCCAGAATATTGATATTAGTTGAATGAGATGTAGAAATTCTGGGAGCTCGTGGTCTTACCACCCCAATAACAACAAATTTAAACAACTTGAATTTCAGTTGAATCAATTTCTTTTAATTCAAGTCTATGCGATTATCATGCTTCCGTTCCAAGGCCCTGTTGTTAAAATTATGAAAGTCCATGAGTTCACAAATGATGGTTGTGATGTCGAAGAAAATCATACACAGAGCCAGTGTTTTCTCACCTAATTTGTACCAAACAACTGGTGGAAACGCGGGACGAATTTGATTGGAGAAACAAAATAAGGCGAATTCAGTTTAGAAAACATTTTTTTCTACTTCTTCTTTGTTCCTAAATCATGAAGAATTTAAAAGAAAATTTTAACGCATGAAACATGATTTCAATAAATTCAAGCTCGGCTAAATTCGACCACATTCAAACTTTACATCTGATGAACTCACAGAATTTTTAACCAAAAATCAATTATCCGCTAATCATATTTTGTAAAAAATGGCTTTGATCATTAGTATAAATAAAGTGCTTAATTCCTTTATTTTATATATATATATATATATTACTCTTATAATGTTGAAGGGTTTGTGTTTTCAATTCCTGGCTAATAAAAAAAAATGATTTAAGTAAGTTGGTTGTGTTATTTGGTAGAAACTATTATATGTGGCCAAGAAATGGTTAAAATCTCATTGGTTGATGTCAATTACTCAATAGACAAGTTTCATGCCTATTGGGTACCAAGATTTCAATAAATGGGTGTAAAATTCAATTTTTTAGGTAAGCATTTGAAGAGGGTAAAATAAAATTTTGATAAGCAAAATAACACCTAAGGTAATGGTAGGTGAAATGAGAGGGTCAAAAAATATATTTTGCTAGACGGTGACACTAAGTATGACCAATTGATATTTTGTCACTATATAAAATAAAAGGAATTAAATAATATTTTGTGTAGGGAAGGTCATATAATAAGTTTCTTGGTTAATTTTATTTTATTTTTGTAACATTTTAATAAGAAATTTGGTTTAGAATTCAGCAAACAAGTCTAATGTTAAACAATTAAATGACGTTAAGACTTCTTATAAAATTCAATTTGAAGGGGAAAAAAATCAGACTTCAACGCTCCATCAAATAAAAAAACAAAGGAGAAGTAACATTATTTGACTTGGAGGAGAATAGTAAACATGATTCACAATGTTAATTTGTAAGGTAGTACGCAGCATCATGGCAGGCTGAAGTTATGTCCTTTAGCTGCCAAAGAACACCAAATTGGAACTTGGACGGCTTGGTAATTTGGACCATTCCAATACCCACATGGACTTTCCAAAGAAGGCCGAAACACACCCACCCAAGGTTTGATAAAATCACAATTTCCGTCCTCTAAATTTCAAAAAGAAAAAGTCCAACTCTTAAATTTAAAATTGATAAGAATGTATTAGTAATTTAACATTTATATTAAGTATTAATACTATTTTTGTAATTTTGATAAAGGGTAAAAAGCTATTACAAAAAAATAAAACAAGATTATTTAATGGAAATAGATGTTTAGTGAAAAAATAGATTTTTTAAATTTGAAGGGCGGGCAGTGTCATTCATCAAACCTTGGTTGGAAACATTCACTTGGGAAAAGTAAAAGGGTAAAAGGAGACTCAGCAAGAAGACACGTGCGACAATTGTCGTTGTATCAGTTATGACGACAAGACCAGAAGTTTCTCAAGTATTACTCGGGGAAAATTAGGTAGGGAAGTTCGGAGTCAAACCCCGCATTTTGATTTTCGAACGCTACATAATTGATAATAATAATAATAATAATAATATGTTTCTTTATACCTTAATATTTCAGAATTTATATAAATATACATATACACTCTTTTTTAATCCAAATAATCTCATTCGTATTAGTTGATTAATTTAAATTAATTAGATAGAATAAACTCAAAATTTCATATGCATGTATTTTTTTAAAAATTATAAATATTTTAACTATTTTTAAACTCAAAATGCTCTTCCTACAAATAATTTGGCCAAATGATTATTTCGCCATGTTAATAAATTATGTTAAAATATAATTTGCATTAATTTTAATCAGAGATTAAAAAAAGACTTGTACAAATAAATATAGGTATTAATAACATATAATTGTATATTTAAAAATAGACTATAATTTTTGAAAATTAGGGTGTTTTGAAATTTTTAAATTTTAATATGTATTATAATAGTTTAAAAAATAATTGTTATATTATTAAAAATATAATAAATTAAAAATATAAATCTCATAATATAAATTATAAAGGTTATAATATACTTTAAAAATGTAGGAGTTAAATATAATAATTCTTAAAATAAAATAGCGAAAATGTTGATTTATCTTTTCTAGGTTTTTAAAAAATAATATTTACATCGTAAATACATCTCTAGCACAATATTTTGTTAAAATTATATAAGCAATTTTTAATAATTAAAATTAATTATTAATTTTGATAAATAAAATAAAATTTTAGTTTTTTAAACTTAATAAATGGGAATATATCATTTCTTCCTACCTTGGGTGAAAAATAATCACATAGCCTAAATAAAATAGATCATAATATATATTTTTATATATAGAATTTCACACATGAATATATACGTATACATCCCCAAAGGCAACAGAAATAATTATAGATTAATGGGCAAGTAATTATTAATTAAAGTTGAATGTAAGATGACGCGGGTGTGGCTTGAAGCATAACCAGCTGTAAGCTTAGAGAAGGTTTGACCGCCGACGTTTAACTTAAAAAATAGTCTTAAAATTCAAGTAATTTTGTCGGTGACAGATTAACAACGCAAACCCCAACTAAGTGGGCATTGTTCATACAGCAATGAATATACATGTAAGCCAAACTGCATATCTGTGAATGCGGATTGCTTTGGAGTGAAAAAATCAGGCATTAAAGCGACAGACATGTGTGGTTGCCCTTGCCCTTGCCCTTGCCCATGCCCTACCTTTGTGCCGATAGAAAAGATCGGCATAATATCTATACTGTGCGGGGTCGGGTGGGGCGGGGCGGCGAATTTGGGAAGCCAAGAAGACCTCATCATTTCACTCACATTTCCATACGTTTAAAGATTGTAATGGGAGTCACTATAGATGACATTGGAAGTCAAATTTTGGTCAACAAGTGCCTGTATCGCTGAAACATTACCTTCATCGTCTTCCCTCTCCTCTCTACTGATGATACAATACTGTACGCATATAAGCATCATATTGCTCTCATAGTTCTCTTCTCTGTCCACTTCACAAAATTAATGAAATTGGTCTTTCGTTCTTCAAGCCTCTGTTGAAAGATAATTTTTAATAGACAAAATTATATTACATAAATTTAAAAAAAAAAAAACTTGATCAATATATAATAAGTGAATCCTTGTTTCTATTATGTAAACTTTTTTATTTTCTTCCTTGTATAGTTCTTCTATGTTCCTATTACAGGATTTAGGCTACTGTAAAAATTTGTGCTTAATTTTTACATTAAAATATTTGTAAATACAATTTATTCATCTTCGCATGGTATCTGAGACTTAATATTACTTTTAAAACAATTCATTTCACCCCTAAAGTGAGGGTTTTCATTTTTCTCTATTGAAGCCACCACTCCTTAGTTTTGAGAACTTTTTTCATCCCCACATGAAGGAAGATTCTCTTCCTGACTCCTTTGTTGTTTTCGACATTGCTCTTCATTATTTGTGTTATTGGGTCCCCGAAAATGAACCGTCATTTTTTTTTTTGGCCTCTTCGGTTACATTACATACATGATAATCTATCTTAATTACATTGACTAAAATCTAATCTAATTTTACAGTAAAAATCCTTGAGTTATGTTTGAAGGACGTTATATGAGAAGAGAAATACAATGGAAGAATAGAGAGTCAAAACCCAAATGTCAACAAATTAAACACTCATCTCATTAATAGTTTCGAAACATTAATTTTGAATCTAACTGCACTACAATGCGAATTCGAACATGTTGTTCAATCAAGCATGACAAAGCGTAGTAAAAATGTTAAAATATATGTGACGATGTATATCAGTTTGTACAATTATGCATCATCATAAAAAAGTCTAAAAATATTTTTATTATTGAAATTCAATCAACTAGTTCAAAAATGAATTGATTGAAGTAGATCGATTCTGAATGTCTTTGACTCCTATCTTAACCGGTCAATCAGATTTTAGATTAATTGACTAAATTCTATATTTTTATAATTTTTGTTTGTTTGATTTACTTAGAAAGTTGAAAGAAAATTTCAAAATAAAATGTAATTATTTTTAATAAAATACACAACAAAATAATTACAAAAAAACAGGATTAAGCTGTCTGTTCACACCATTTTGATCGATATTAGTTTTTCACAAATTTCTGACCTTTTCTTGCCCCAATGACGACCTTTCTTCAAATTGACTATTACAATCCTTGATCATATAATAATGGTGACACATCTTAGATATAACATGAATTTAATAAAGTATGATAAATTAAAAAAGAAAAAAATCAAGTCCACACTCTGTCAAGGAACACATGTTCACATTAAAAAGGCCAAAGAACTATGTTCTACCCAAAGTTAGATAAAATGTTATTCTCATCCGTTTAGTTCAAAAAAATAAAATTTCTACCTGCTGTTAAATTTGTTAACGAATTTTTTTTTTTTTAATAAAATTATTGAAAAAAAAAACAAAAGTACTCTCAAACTATTTAACACTTTTGTCTCAAAATTTTATTAAATATTTTTTACACTAATTTATATTACTTTCAATTAAAAATAATAAAAATTTCATTTATACAAATAAATAGGGGGTATTAATGATGTATAATTGTTTATTTAGGGTAAATTATAATTTATAAAAATTTTAGAAGCATTGATAAAATTTTAGGGTTTCAAATTTGAAACAATTTTGGGGGTATTTTTGAGAATCTTAAATTTTAATACTTCTCTCGATAGTTTTAGAAATGATAATTACACTCTGAAGAACACAATAAATTATATGTATAAATGTCATATTATAAACCATTGAAGTTATAATATATTTTCAAAATGTCTCAAGTGAATATGATAATTTATAAAGTAAAAAAGAGGAAATATATATTTACTCTTAGGAATTTTAAAAAAATTACTTTTATATTTTAAATACACCTCTAATATAGTATTTAATTAAAATAACATAAATATCATCTAATTGATTAAATTAATTTTTAATTTTGATAAATCCTAATTGCTTGGTTTAATAGTAAAGGCATGGTACCCTGAAAAAGGATTCCTGGGTCAAAAAAAAAAATTTGATAAATAAGAATTTAACTTTTTCAAACCTAATGGATGATACTCTGTTATTCTATCATACGTTGGGTGGGAACTAGTCATTTGGCCATTAAATATCATGTGCGAATTATTGAACTAATTAAAAAAGAAAACTAGTGCTCCAGAAATGGAAGTATCGGATCCAAAAACGATGCCAAAAAATGTTTGGTGACGTTTGAGTAAATTGCCGTCCACAGCAAAATTTTGTATGTATGATACGAAAATGGTTGACATGGCCAAATAAATGTGGCACCTTCCCATGCAACTTCGAGGAAGGAGAACAATTTCAGAATACGAAACCCAAATGCCGGCTTCTTTACAAAATCCTATCTTACCTGCACCTTCGTTGTCAATCGACACCTTTCTTCGCTTCCATATTATAAATACGCCAGTCCATCTTATCCTTCATAACTGACACAAATCAATCTACCTTAATTTTTTATTTTTTATTTTTGACATTGATTTACTTATGGCGTCCGCAAATGGAGTAGTTTTTGAGGATTATTTTCCTGCCATGGTGGAGAAACTGGGAGCTGAGGGGTTCATGCAGGAGCTGCATAACGGGTTTCGTTTGTTGATGGATGAAGAGAAGGAAGCGATAACCTTTGAAAGCCTGAAGAAGAACTCGGCATTGCTTGGTTTGCAAGATATGAGTGATGATGAAGTGAGGTGTATGTTGAGAGAAGGTGACGTTGATGGAGATGGAGCGTTGAATGAGATGGAGTTTTGCACCCTCATGTTCAGGCTGAGTCCTGATTTGATGAAGAGTTGCAGAAAATTATTTTTAGAAGCTCTTGCTAATGACTTCTAGATGTTGCTTAATTTTAGCTTCTTCTTTCTTTCTTTCTTTCTTTCTCTATCTATTCTCCTATGTTCTAATGCATGTCATTAGTATAGTTATTTCTTTTTATTTTTGCAGTGTTACTTTCTTTAGCCCTGAAAATTAGGCACCTGAAAAATCTTTATTTCATGGAAGCCAAACAGCATTGCAGTTTTCATGGAGCGCTAAGTTTAATTTATTAAAAAAAAGGGAGAAAAGAAAATCTTAGTGGCTGAAAAAAAGATTTATTTTGATTTCACCGGCCTGTTTTTAAGTTAATTGGAGGGGAAGAGGTTGCAATGGACTGGTCGAGTTCACATTAGCCTCAGTCGGGCCAGCTTATTATAGTTTCAGACTTTTTAGTGCCTAAAGGGCCGGATAATTGATTTAAAAAATTAAATTTTCATTTATTAAAAAAAATATTATCAAATTAATGATGTATATAAATAATGTATAATTATATTTTTAAAAATTAATTATAATTTTTAAAAAATATAAAGGTATTAATGAAACTTTAAAGATTTTTTAATTTTTAAATTTTAATATGTTTTTGGTAGTTTTAAGAATGATATTTTCGCTTCTAAATATTACAATAAATTGAGAGTATAAATGTTATATTATATATTATTAAGATTATAATATATTTTTAAAATATACAAATAAATATGATAATTTTTGAAATAAAACAAATAAAATATTTAATTCCTTTTTGTAAGTTAAAAAATAACATTTGTACTTATATTATAATATTTAGTTAAAATAATATAAATATTATTTAACAATTGAAACTAACAATTAATTTTAATAGAGAAATTTAGTTTTTTTTTTTTAATTTAATAGATGAGAATCGTTATTTCACCAAAACTTGAGTGGGACACAATCATTTGGCTTCCTTAAATTTTAAAACCTCTGCTAAACTATTGGTTTTATATATAATTTGTTAAATAATTTTCATTTTTAAGTTTATTCAACTAAAAATTTAAAATACATGTGAAGGATATTGGAGATCAAGTGCCAACCCACTATCTCATCAACTGAACTGCCTATCAGCGGTTTCCATTTGCAAGACACATCAATTCCCCACCTGGGTTTATTAAGGCCGAGGGGCACGTTCCCACCCAAAGTTTCACCTAAAAACAATTTTTACTCTTTAACTTTTAAAAAGTCTAAAATTGATCTATTAATTAAAGTTTATAATTAAATTTAATAGTTATAATTAAATTTTAATAATCAAAAGGGTATTCTTGTTATTTTAATAAAAATAATAAAATAAATTTTATAAAAATAATAAAAATATAAATTACTATTTATATATTAAAAAATTTAAAAAATATATTAAAATTTAAAAAATTAAAAACAGTTACTGTTGTTTGCCGATGATAGAATTAATTGGCCAAAAACGTCACCTATTGTCCCTCAACCAAATTTGGTCATCCCATTTGGTGGAGGTGACCAGATTGGCCGTCTCTTATTTTGAAAGAGGCAACTCTAGCCGTCTTTATTAAGAAAGTAGTTGAAAATGGCCAAAATTGATTAGTCTTGATCCTATCGATCGTTTCTGGTCTCGGTTACTAGTAGAGGTGGCTAGATCTGGCCACCTCCACCAAAATAGGAGGCGACCAAATCTACTTACCCCTATAACCAAATGGTTATTTTAAGATATTTGGTTCTATTATCGACAGTCACTGTTGTCAGTGATTGAACTATTTTTTTAATTTTTTTAAATTTAAAATTTTTAAATGTTTTAAAATTTTATTTACTATTTTCATATTTAAATATTGTTTCATAATTTTATTATAAATTTTTGTTTTCTAATAAAGATATTTTAGTCATTTTATCAAAAATATTTATAAAATTAGATGAAAGTTGATCAAAGGTGAGTGTTTCGGTTTTTAAAAGTTAAGGGGCGGGAATAGTACGAGAGTGAAACGTTGCTGGGAATAAGTCCTTTGGCATTTTATTAAATAAATTCGTTAAACCAAATTGAAGGGAAAGCAAGGTGGCGTTTTAATATAAATAACTGCAACTTGGTTCTGGCATGCGTTTCGTATATAAATTAAGCTGCACATAACATGGTATGTGTTCAGAGATTAATTTTTCTTTGTTCTCGAAGATGAAAAAGTGTGAGCTCTGTGAGTCTCCTGCCAAGATGTACTGTCAAAGGGATCAAGCTAGTTTGTGTTGGGATTGCGACATCAAAGTTCATGGAGCCAATTTTTTAGTGGCTAAGCATTCAAGAACTCTTCTTTGTCATCTGTGTCAGTGTCCGACTCCCTGGAATGGCTCAGGGCCTAAACTTGGTCTTACCATTTCAGTTTGCAATGTTTGTGTTGGCCATAGTGGCCATCTGGAGAAGGGAAATAATGGAGAAGCAGCAGGCAACGATGAAGATGATCTTGATGGAAAAGATGAGGTTGAGGATGAGGATGACGAGGAAGATAATGATGACATGGGTGATGAGGATGAAGATGATGATGAAGAACATCAAGTTGTTCCATGGTCACCTACGCCGCGACCTCCAATTTCAATCCCTTCAACAAGTGGAAAATGTTCAAGTAATAACTTCTCTAATGGTGAAGAAGGTCCATCAGATTCCAAAGCAGGATTTTCTGTGAAGCGGGTGCGTTAGACTTACAAGTTTCATTCACAAGTGGCATTTTTATTCATATTTAAGTCTTAGCGGATCCTGTTAAATCTAGTCCATTCTCTATCGCTCTTGGCTTATAAGTTTTGGTTAGTTGTTTGGCCTGAATTTTCATCAAGCTTGATTAATGAAAGAAAATGACATCATCAAGCAGGATCATCAAGTCTGTTTGTCCTCTCAACAAAACAAGAACTAATATTTGTGAGATGAACCATCTAGTATGCAATGAGGGAAGAGAAAAGCAAGTGCAAAAACTCAAGATCGAAGCCACAAATGTTGAAGGAGGCTGCTGATGAAATTTTAGTTGACTAATATGGTTAGCTTCTTATATCATTTATCTCTATTGTCCCTGAAATTGCATTTAAACAACTTAATTTCCTCTGTAATATCTTGAACCTTTGAATTGGTTCCCTCCTCAATTTGTCTTGACACTTCGATCAAAAACTCAATATTCACAGTTCAAGTTTGAGAGTGAAAGGAATTTTCGGAGGTTGGTGGTATTCATTGTTTGTTGTCGTTTGTCTCCTGTTTTATGTTCCTATGATGGGAAACTGTTAATTTCCCTAGTGCTTTTTGGCCAGTTTCATAGAACAATTCTATGGCCTTGGTTCAGAGTTGAAATTGTGAATTTCCAGCCACACGCTGGAGTAGGGCCACGACAACCTATCTTCATGGGTTGGCACGAAAATTAATTATGTTAGCATAGCTTGTACCTATAATTTAGTAGTATGTTGTACGGATTGATTAGAACAAGATTTTAATCTAACAGAAGGCAAAGTTTAAGGTATATTTTAAACCCATCTCTTTTTGCAGATCTAATCCATTGATCTTATCTTAACCGACCATCACATCAAAGTTTCATGTTAAATCATAGACAATGCCACGTGCTTACCATGATTAGTATTTTAATTGCAAGTTGATCATGGGTTATCCTATCGTTCCTTGAAATAAGTAAATATTAGGTTGTAAAAGAGAAGGAATCAAGGAAAAAGTGAAGCTGCTTGGCGCTTTCATATAAAAAACTGGTAAGAATTTGGGAATACAATGATGTTATAGATCAAGTTGGTTGACTTCATTATATACCTAGGAGATGACTCACTTCAAAACAAAACCATAACCCCCAATGCCATTTCAAACTTAAAACTTCTGTTCTAGTTACAATGGAGTTAAGCCAATGTGATATTTACAACACATATGTGCTTCCACAACAAGACAAACATAAACATTGGATATACACATTTCCATATATACATATCTCATATATAAAAGTTATAGTTGCAAACCCACTGATATGGTTTCCAACAGAAATTTATCATAACAGGACAAAATCAACGGTACAACCTAATTACACTAACCAACTGGGACTAAACCAAAGACAGAAGCCAAACTTCATAAATATCCAAGGCATCACACAAATGTAAAAGACAGGAGCCAGTATCTTTCACATAACCTGTTAATACACTAGCAAGGTTAACTCCAAATGCCTCCACATTTCCCACCTCACATCTGCTCAAGAAGCCTTCTACATATCTATAACATGTCATCAAAGATTTCTCTTAAAATTAAGTTAATGTTAAATTATTACATAAGACCACTGCATATGAATAACATCATATAAAACACAATACCTATCAATGTATAGAAACTGTATGAAACACATGGCAATTCTTACATAAGATGCCATTAAGAAAAACTGATCATAATCAACAGTGCCCATACAAAATACTTCTGAATGAGTATAAGCAAACATTCATATAGTTCAAAATCAGCAACCACATGCCACAGAATCATATAAACTTTTAGTTTTTCATAAGAACACAGAAGCAAATGTCATATCCACCAGTTATACTCACCTATATAAAAAATTATGGTACATGAAATCTTAGTTCACACAGTCAAAAGCTCCAACAAACTATATTCTTCCCTCTTCAATAGATTCCTAAGAAATCTAAAATAACAAGAAATGTTGATAAGAATGAAATTAAAAAGTCACTCAAACTTATTCCAATATCTAAATGGAATCTAGCAGCATAGAGATAAAAAAGTTCAATTATAATGGGGTTTTTTGGTCATGCAATTTTGATCTCTGTTTCAAACTTCATGTTTGATGAATTTGGAACCCCCCCACTGCACCTCCTAATTTCTTTTTCCCACTCTCTCATTTCTATCTTATCAATTCTACATTAGGTTGGCATCAGACCCGATTTCATACCCTCTTCACAATGTCTAAGCACATTACTGTCTTAAATCAATCTTCCATAAGCCCAACCCCCTCCACCCCAAAAGAAAGAAAGAAATTAAAAGCCTATAAAAACTCAAACAAAAAGGAAAGAAATCAGTGAATTTGAATTATCAGCATAAACTACATCATCACTACCAATATCCCTAAGTTATGGTCTACTGTCCTTGTAGCATCATCTTCATCTAACCCAGAATAGAGCCTCCGCACAAAGGTCAAACTTTGCCACACTGCCATTTGCAGTATCAACCACATTAGGGCATGTGTATACATGCCACCATTCCACCAACCGTCTTTGCATACTTGCTAACATACTGAACCCTTGACAACTTTCACTACCATCAGCCCAACAGATCAGCAAGCAGCACCAATAATAGTAATGGCCATCCATCCCCCATGAGTCCCCAGCTGTTCTGTGCTCCTGTATCATCCACTATCAACACCCACCACTAACACTAGTGCAACCACTGGCCACCTATCTGCTACCCTTAGGCATCTTTGACACCACCTAACCTCCCAATCATCTTTCCTATTGGCTATCATTTTCCCTACTTTTTTCTTCTTATCATTTTCCCTACTTTTTTCTTCCTTCCTCATTTCTATCCCACATGTCCCACATTAGGTTCATAGTGAACTATATTAATTATACAGGGCAACAAGATTCTTTAATCCAATGCAGACATTATAATGCTAGAAAAGTGTCAACATAAATCATTAAATTCACAAGAGAAAACAATTCATGAGATTAAACATTGAAGAAATTTCAAGAGAAAGAAATGACTCAAAGATCTGATCAAATAATATTGCTATGGTTTGAGAGAAAGTAAAATTATCTACTTGGACACTACAGTGGAAGTGTAAGCAACAACCAACAGCTAAGAATCTCTGTACAAATGTTGAAAGACTTCATCCCACTAAGAATGAGAACATTTGGACCTGAACTCCTATAGACCATTGCATCAGTGTTCCTATAGACCAAATTGTGAACTTCAAAAGTCCAAGAAGTTACATAGATGCTTTATTTGAACCTTTCAAAGTTAACTTATATGAACTTCTAAACCTTTAAAGCAAAGCCGGATACTAAGCCTAGAGTGAGCAAGGAGAAACATAAATTTCTTACACCTGCTTATACTATAATGCCCACTATTATATTTCATTACAGATTAAAGATTAGGTAACTTGTAGCATGCGTCAATTACTGAACAAGCACATCATTCAAGGCAGCACAACAAATAACATAGAACATGCTCCTAACAAACCACAATAATAAGTGATACAGCAAATAAGGGTGTCAGCTTCTTTCTTTTTCAGTAATAAATCATTTTAGCAAAACAGCATAGATTATAGAGAAAGAAGATAGCAAAATCAAATGGAAGACACTTCTGATCTCAAAGAAGTCAAGGGACTTTTGAAATTAAAAGCATTAGTGATGCAACTTTCAGATGTGAACGATGCATAAATTATGGCAAAGATAATCCACTGTGTTAAATCAATATCTATAATCAACCCTCAGTAGGAATAAGACAATCAAGTGTGTGTACTCATAAGAACACAAAAATTGACAATTACACAAATTTTTGATATAAAAGGCAAACAAATGACATTTTTATACAAAACACTTAAATTCTCTTTTACAAATGTTGAGAATTATTATAACTAAGTCCGTACAATAATTGTCTAAAAACTACCATATCAATGCAGCATGATCATAATCAATTACAACAAACCATCATTAAAAAAGCACAAGAACAGAAAATTCAATAATTAATACGTAATCCTACTCTTACAAATTAATATCAAACAAAAACTAAAATATTAACATATTTTCACAATCACATGAACAACAGGATGTCATTAAAAAAATATAAGATATCCATCTCAACTATCATATCAACTTGAAGCAAAAAGAAATTTACAACGACGTGTAACAGCATAGCAATAATGTCCATCAAATTTATGCAGTTTAAATTCATCGGATTCGAAGCAATTAAGCAATAATTATAAATCAGAAATGAGAAAAAGACTAACCTGAGTGCTTATCACAAGCACCATGATACTCCTGTTCGTCCTCTTCCACAACCGGATGAAGCTCATTGACGCCATAACCAACACTATGACCTCCATCCTTGTCATCAGAAAATCTAACCACAATCACTGGACAAACACAATGACGCACACAATAGTCACTCACACTTCCCAACCTACTCTTACTATACTTCTTCGCAGCTCCAAAACCTCTGCTTCCCATAATCACCGCACTCAATCCCAACCTCTCAACCTCTAAACACAGCCTCTCCTTCATGTCATGGTCCTTCACTATGTGGATCTTAAACGGAATTTGCGCCTCTACTAATGGCTGAGCCAGATCATTAGCTTTCGTATTCGTGAACAGGTCGAAATCATCTTCGAGCTTCTGTTGCGACTCCTCAGAGTCCGTCAATTCCAAGGAAAGGTCGATCGCACCCCAATCCGCACCGTAGAGGACGCTCGTTGGACGCACGTGCAGGAGTACGACGTTGTCATCTGGTCGTAGATAGTTCTGTACGGCCCATTTGACGGCAAAAGCACTCTCGTCACTAAGATCGACGGCGATTCCTACTCTTCTGTGACAGCCAACGGAAGTTAGCGGGAATCGTGGGGAAGAAGGCTGGACGAAAACGGCCTGTGCTTGGCGGTCAGATAATTCGCTCGAATGCTGGGGTGACTTCATAGAATATGGTGTTGAAGATGCCGGCAGCGTCCCTCCCTGTCTTATTTCTTACTTGGATTTATTATTATTTATAATTATATATCAAGCCTCAGACTTAGCTTTGAAATAAATATTTATTATCCATCGAATCACATTCCACGACTATATTTCTTGCAAAGCGAATCATTTTAAAAAGACAACTTATAGTTTGGCGCATATTTTTATTAATTTATAAAAGGCCAAACGACTAGGTACCACCCAAGGTTTCCTTAGCTGTTAAGTGTCGTCCATAAAGTTTAAAAAAACCAAGTATCCACGTTCTTTTAGGATGAAAAAACCAAAATATTTTGTATAAAAATAAATAATATTACTATTAAAATAAAATTTAATATTAAAACATTAAAATAATAATAAAAAATTATTAAAAGTATAAAAAATAAAATAAAATATTAAAAAAATAGTTACCATCACCAGTAACATCGTCGATGACGATAGTTATCGTTAATATAATTAGGTAATAAAAAACGATCATCTAATTTTATTGACGATTGGATTTAATTGTTTTTATAATGAAACATTAAAAATATGGTAGGGACGGTCAGATCTAACTGTTTCTGCTACTGTAGAAGGTCAAAAACGACAGACAAGCTTGACATTGGTTGTTTTTGGCCATTTTAAATGGTTGAGTCAGTTAGACCAAATCTTTGGTGGTTGAATCCAATCGTTAATAGAAGCAAGTGACTGTTTCATTCATCTGATTATATTAACGATGAGTATTATTATTGGTGACATTGTTGGTTATATTAGTTGTTTTTAAAAATTTTATTTTATTTTTTTATATTTTAATTAATTTTTTATATTTTAATTAATTTTTTATATTTTAATTATTTTTATAAAATTTATTTTTAATTTGTATTTAAAAATATAAAAATATCCTTTACTATTGGTCAACAAGTGGATAATTAGTTTTTTAAAACTTTGCTGGTGGCAAATTGTTATCTAAGCAAACCTTGGGTGGAAATATGTGTTAGTTGACCTATATTTTGATTCATTTATAAAAGGCCAACAACTAGTTCCCACCCAAGGTTTCCTTAACTATCAAAGTCCCACCTAAAAAATTTTAAAAAACCAAATACCCACTTTTCTTCTATTTTTTTTACATTTTCTATTAAAAGACTAAAATATCTTTCATAAAAATAAATAATAACAATATTATTAAAATAAAATAATATTAAAATAACCCAAAATAATTTAAAAATTAATTATAAATTTTTAAAAATAAAAATTTATTGTTGATAGTTGTAGCTGCCGTTGCCGTTAACTTAATCAAATAATAAAAAAATGATTACTTGATTCTATTGATGATCGAATCAAATCACCTCAATAGTAAATATGACTTGATAGAGTTGGTCATCAGAGAAAATAAAAAACGATCGGTATATTTAAAATCGATTTTTTTTTAATCATTTCATATGATTAACACTAGATTTGACCCATTTTGCTTGATTTTTGATAGTCAAATTTGATTACTTTATTATCAAGATAATTAAATCTAACAGTCAATAAAATCAAGTGACTAGTAGTTAGGTTAAAGATGTCACCATGGCTAGTAATGTTAGATATTATTTCAAATTTTTTATTTTATTTTTAAAATTTTTATTAATTTATTATTATTATTAATTTAATATTATTTTATATTTTAATTATTTTTATAAAATTAATTTTAATAGTTATTTTATTTTTAACTAATTAAATTTAATTGTTGATTTTTAAATTTAATAGTTGATTTTGATTAATAATAAGTATTTAATTTTTAAAAAATATTTGGGCGAGAATATTTAAGGGAACCTTGGGTGGGACGAAGGTTTGGCCTCTATAAAAGGAAAAATATTGTTTACCAAAAAAAAAAAAATTCATTTTTTGCTGATCCAGTACGCTCAAGATCAGACAATCATGCCTGATGCCTCAATGATGATCTACGGTCGACTTTTAATCAGAAAAGGGAAAGAATAAAATTCCGTCTGTCGAACCACACGCTATTTCTACTCCACTATAAATAACCTTGAGGACGAGTCGATTCAACCTAACGTCTTGCGAAATCTAGGGTTTCAATTCTATTTCCCGTTCTACAATCAATTTAGGGCTTTTCATCAGAGACAAAGATGCCACAGAGACACTCGAAGAACAACAATGACCTTGCTTTTTTCACGTACGATGAGAAGCGTAAACTTGGGTATGGAACCCAGAAGGAGAGGCTTGGCAAGGACTCAATAAAACCTTTTGATGCCTGTTGCCTTTGCTTGAAGCCACTCATCGATCCTATGTGTTGCCAGAAAGGTCATGTATTTTGTAAAGAATGCATCCTTGAGTGCCTTCTTGCCCAGAAAAAAGACATCCAAAGGTTTCCTTCTAATTCGGCTTTTACTTCAATTTCGTTTTCTTCAAGTTCCGTGTTTGGTGTGGGTTTTCGCGTTTTAGATGAAGAAATTTAGTTATAACTGTTTGTTAAATTGTCGCGTTAGCATAGATAAGATTTTGGTGCTGATGGAGTTCATGGGCATCTAAATGATGTATAATCTCATTTGCCAGACTAAATCATCAACATATTGACTTGGGAGCTTCTAATATGAATTCTAAGAAGCTGATTGACTAATTGAAAAATTCAGGAAACCTTGTGGGGTCACGTTCCTACGTATGATCAATAAGGCACTTTTACTTTTGTGGTTTACTTAGCATGATGCATTGATGCAGTCATGAAAACTATATGTTTGTGAATCTATGCTAATGATTGTTATGGCATTGATTATTGGTAGATGAGGGAAGTAATGGTTTGGACTTTGGTTCCTGAGGAAAGTGAGCTAAATGTATAGATTCTTTGATAAATTGATGTTACTGGGGAGAACTGTTGGTTGAGAACTAAAGAATTACACAATAAGTGTGTCTTACAGGAAAGATATTAATTGATATACTATTTTGTTATAAATTTTCACATGGGTCACTTCATAATGGGTTGCATATGTGTGTGTGTGTATATCATATATGTATATTTTCAGAACTGTTAATGTGTGTGTATCTTTTCTTCACTTTAGGAGGATGTACTGAAGTGTTGTTTGATATCTTTTGAATTTAAAGTGAAATTTACTGCTTGTTAAAAATTTGAAGTTCATTGAATAGAATAATTGAAATTTGTTTTCTGAGTTAAACTATGTTGAGATTTTTTTTTTTTTTAATTTCGATTTCATACTAGTTTTTTGGATTGTATTTGTTAACTTTTTTTTTCCTTTTAAGATTTCCTCTACAGGAGTTTCTTCATTTTTCTTGTATCCTGTGTTTTCAGAAACAAAAAATTATATTTGTATTCTAAATGAAATGAGCCCGAACATTTTATTAAAATTTTGCTGATGAGATGAGTGTCTATATGTTCTTTTACTATCAATTAGGTATCACTTGCATGATGGTAGAAGTTAAAGATTTTCACATAAAAATTTGTTCTTAAACTGCATGAGATCTTCATTTTGAGTTCCCATGTTCGTCCTCCTTTTTGGAATACATAATTTAGATTATTTAAGCAAGCATCTTCTTTTAGACTTTTACAACTGTTGATGGGAAATCTATGTTACTAGTAATTTATCTGTTGCAGTTTAACACATGAGACAGATTTTCGTGAGAAAGGTATACAGTAGGATTATTCTAGAACTGTCATGTACTTGTTCTAATTGCATAGTCTTTTAGATCTAGGAATAAAGGTGATGCACATTTCTTGTTGATCAATTTGCGCTTTTTTTATTATTTTATTATTTTTTATGTTTTGGCTTTTAATTGTCAATTCTGTGCTGAAGAGCATGATTCTTTCTTTGTGTGTCAGAAAGTTAGTTGCTCATGCTGCTCAGCAGAAGCAGGAGAAGGAGGAAGAAGAAGAAAAGCTAATGTTGCAGAAAGCTAGGGAGCTTGATGCCTTTGATCAGCAAAACCATGGTGCAGTACCACAATACAGTGATAGAAATCTTGGCCGAGACAAGCCCGGTTTTCATGGTGCCAATAGTGTTAAAGCCACATCTTATGAAGAGGAAGCCCTTCGGACAATGAAAGCATTTTGGCTGCCCTCTGCTACACCAGAAGCTCCTGCAAAGGTTGAAGCACCTTCGACTAGTACAGTCTGTCCAGAAGGCAAGGAGAAACTCAAGTTGAAAACCCTATTCCCCATCCAATTTACAGAAGACAACAGCGAAGAGAATAAATCCAATTCTCTTGATAAGACATATATATGTCCCAGCTGCAAGGTTACTCTGACCAACACAATGTCTCTTGTTGCCCTAAGCTCGTGTGGGCATGTGTTCTGCAAGAAATGTGTGGTCAAGTTTATGGCTGTCGATAAGGTTTGTTTGGTTTGCAGTAAGGGATGTAAAGAGAGAAATTTGGTGAACTTGGAGAAAGGAGGGACCGGGTTTGCTGGCCATGGGGATCGGCTTGAAGCAACTGACTTTAAACATTTGGGTAGTGGTTCAGGGTTGGGGCTGGTCAGACCTGCTATGAAGACATAAGTTTTGAAATTATGTTAATTATGTAGCAATCTCTTTGCCCAATTAAAAAAACCATGGATCCAATAGCCCTTTGTATTTTTATCGTACATCTATCAGTACCAAGAATAACGTGCAATGTCTCTTAAGATGTTATTGGTGAATGGTGTGATTGCGTTCTTTTCAACCTCGATAATATTGGGCCTGAGTCCTTTGTATTTTTATCGTACATCTATGAGTACCAAGAATAACGTGCAATTTCTTTTAAGATGTTATTGGTGAATGGTATGATTGCGTTCTTTTCAACCTTGATAAAATTGGGCCTGAGTTCTGGGCTGCTGTTAGGTGGCGATATGAGCACATACAACCCAATTCAATCCAAGTCTCTGCCAACTGTTAAGGAACCTGTACAGGTCCTGGGTTCACGTCAGTCAGTTTATTGAGCTCACAATTTTAGTTGTAGCGGCAAAATCAACGTCGTGAATATGTGCTTTTCTTTTGAGGTTAAAGGTGAAAGGTGGTGGTCATTTGAACTGGGAACACTATTTAATAGACTATGAACTGTTGTGATTATAGAAGGATAAGTTAAAAAGTTAGAACGCAGATTGGACGGGACATCGTGTGGTGTGGTTCTAAAGTCAGGCGGGATGCTATTGATCTGGCATGAGCGTGGCAGCCATTTTAAGTGCTAATCAGTCCAACCAAGCCAAATCATGTTGGAAATGGGCAACAAACAATTGTTTTTTTAACCACAGAATGACTAAATGGCAGTTTCAACTTTCGGAGGTTCTTTCTTAAAGATAAGCCTGTGTTATTATTTTAATCTCTTCAGGGATAAGATTAGAGCGTTAATTTGTTCGTCATCCTAAGTGGCAGCAGCTGTGCCGTCAATTATAGCATCGCCATCACTGCTTCCCATTTTCTTCATTATTCCCCGACAGGCTGACACACACAATGAAAACAAACAATCCTCCTCCTCAAGCCCAAACAAAGCAACTTCTGAATCATTTATATTTATTTTCATTTATTCTCTTTTTTTTAAACCCTAAGGAAGTAGAGCTTTTGAAGATAGCAGCTGACTGAGAGAAAGACACGGTTTAATGGGGGATACGGAGAGACAAGAGGTTGGTGAAGAAGGGGACAGGTTGCTGGAAGGGATGGATGAGGTAAATTTGGAGCTGCTGTGTTCCACTGTAGTCTCGCAGACGCAAGGTAAATTCCAAAAACAGTCCAACGAGGAGGTTGAAACGGAATCCCATGGAGGTGAATTCGGTGCCGTTTTAAGGATGTGGGATGGTGAAGTCCTTGATTGCTTTGATGACCGTCGTATCGCACTTGAATCAGCTTGGTTAGTTCCTAATTTCTATATTTGGCTTAATAATTCTTTAGCTGATGGTAGTTGGTTTTCTTTTGCCTGATAGTAATAGTGTCCCTGTTGTTACAGCTGTCCCTGTTACCGATTTGGGAAGAACATGGGACGGACTGGTTTTGGTTCTTGTGTTGTTCAGGCAATTCTTTAAACTTACACTTGCAGCTTCTTATACGTTAAGCTACAAGATTTGAAAATTTTGAAAGTGAAGTTGATTAAATATCTAATTTCTCTTTGAATTTTTGCAGGCAAGTGTGTATTTGTTTCTTGCAATTGGTGGCCTTGGGAATTTAATTGTCTTTGTTGTCACCATGCGCCATTGCTTTTTGTATTTAGCGATGGCTTTTGTTATTTCAACCGGGGGCTACTTGGGGTTTTACCGAAGGCAGATAAAAAGGAAATTCAACATTCAGGTAAGCAGTGATAAGCATTGATATTCATCATTGCATTTCATGCTTAAATACCATTTCAATTCAGTTATGTGCTCTACCTTATTATATGTGTCATGTCAATTCAATCCCAAAAACTATCTAATAATTACACGTTTAAATAATTTGATGTCACAATATTTTCTTGACCGGGTTTGGGTTGTTCTATCTTTTGCATTCAAGTTTGTCTTCCGCAGATGTTAGCTCTATTTATTTTAGCTAGTTCTGCTAGCCTATTTGTTTATCTATGGGAAGTTTTACATGGAAGAAGGTCTGTTTGTTCTCTTTCTGGTTATAAGATCATCTCATAGGCAGCACATTTTAAAAGGAACCTATAATCATAGTCTAAATCCTTCAACTAGAAAGTGTAGTCTCTTTTCAATTTATACCCAGTCTAAACATGGAAAAGGTGAATCTCAGGTATTTGTGGTTTCTTTTAATGTCTTTCCATATGAATGGACTAAAGGCCAAACAAATTTTCCCATGTTTCATTTCGATATATGCACCTCCCCCATTGTTTTTCCATATTGCGATTGTGAGAGTCTTTTAATGATTTGAATTATTCTGGCCTCGTATCTACTCCTCTTTCTACAGCTTATGTTGATTTATTGCTTATTAATTTAACATATAAATTGACTTATTCTTGGGCGAATCTGTTGGCTTTCAGGGTAGTGATGGTTCAATGGATGACTGCATCTACCATGGTTTTTGTCCCTGTTGTACATTAAGCCAGGTACATTCTTGCAAAGCTATATTTTGCCAAAAGTATGGACAAATGAAAATGCATCTTGAATAGAAATTTTGCAAACACCATAAATGATGAATATCCTTCTATATTTCTGGAGCAGGAAGCTAGAACTTTGGAAATGAACAACGTCCAAGATGGCACTTGGCATGGCCGGGGTGATACAATATGTATAGGAAGCCATAGTGAAGGGAGCAGAGCCTTCTTTGAACTACACCCACCTGTCTCAACCAAGTGCCCTGATCCCTGCAGAATGTTGAAGAGTGCTGATGTTCTGATAACTCTTGAGCCTGGGGGGCTGTGAAATCAGAGAGCTATCTGGTTGCGCTGCTTTTACAAAGGGATTGATTCTACTTGCTTCCTGTCCTATTTCTTGCTTTAGGGAGCAGTGTTAAGTTGGCTGCATTGAGGGATCTGCATCTGGAAGTAGTAGTAGCAATGCCGGGAAGTAAATAGCCTTTATTGCCTAATTTGTACCCTTGCTTCCAAATCAATGTGGAATCTGACCTTTTCAAACCGGTAATGAAGATGTTTGTACTTGTTCTTGTGGAATTTTTTACAGACCACCCAATTTCTCTTTTCATCCTTTAATTGTTTCGTTGCCCAAGGATGGAAACGAAGTCATTATTTTCTGTTTGTCCAAATAAAATGCTGTTATGAACCATCATCATACTTGATTTGGGATTGAATCGCTCTTAGTGAACTTAGCGGGGCAGTAAGGAAAGCTTTATCTTGCATGTTGATCGTGGAACCCCATTTGTTCTTCTGAAATTTAGTCACATTGCTTGCAATTGGTAGATATATTTTCTTGGCTCATATTACAGTACTTTTGACAAGATAAAGATTCAAAGTATATAGATTTGTTAATTGTAATCGATATTACATCTCACTTGAACTCTGGTATGCCGTCTCAATGATTCTGTTGTTATAACTAAAGGCCTGAGGATTTCGATTCTGATTCAAATTCGAAGGCCAGGAACTCATGAATAATGGGCCTCCCAACTATTCCGGGCATGGAATTGGGTTACATGTGTTGAATTTATAATTGTTAATTTGTATTTTGTATCCTACATTAGTTGATTTAGTTTTCTTGTGTACGTTGTTTAGTTTTTAAGAATAAGTTTTACTCTTCAGCATATATTCATGTAACACGTTACAATTTATATATACATAATACACTATTTTCTTTCATGGTATTACAACGATAAATAACCTCATGTACCCATTAGTTTTAAAAACTGAACTCTTTCCCTTGAAACTATAGTTACATCTTTTTACCTTACAATTGCCTCCATATAGCTTTGGAATTTAATATTTTACCTCTACTTCAAACAAGTTTACCATCTTCTCTAGTGTCAACTTTGACTCTAACAAACTTAAACAAATATCCTTATGTGCCCATCTTATTCATGCATATTCATCTTTGAAACACAAAAAATAATGCAAAGCTTAAGTTCTATAGGATAGTTAAACTTAAGTTATTTTGTCTACTTTAGGGATCAAATTGAAATAACCTAAAAGTGGGTGGGATAGAGTGGAATATTGAAGAGTTGACTTTATTCAATTTGAATAAAAAAACTTTAAATATTAAATATAATATCAAACGATGTGAATGGTTGTGTATGTTAGATGAAGACATTAATTATTCCAAGTTAACTTTATCTGATAATTTTATCATGTATTCCAAAGATATGGGATATCAAGAATTTGGGATGATAGTGCGATATCGTACAATTCATGTGAACGATTGTACATAATTTATAAAATGACCGTTTATTAGTTTTTATATAAATGAATTGTATTGTAACATTACCAACTTTTTGATTTTACAATCATACTTATATTATTCATTCTCTAATGGTCCTAATAGGCCGTTAAGTTCATTTATACCTCTAATGTATCACATGCCTTATGTGAACATTTTTAAGCCATTCTATGTTAGAATGAAAGTGATATGCATACTAGGTTCTTCTAGACTCCCGTTGGTATTCTTTAATAGTATATAACTAAATAATGAATCGATCCTATTATGATTATGACTTAATAATAGTATTTGTTTTCATTATTAAAATTTTAAATATTCTTTTTGTTGCCTTTTATTGTTGATTTCATGTTATAATCTAACAAACATCTCTTCAAACTTCCAAAGCAATATTAGACACCAAGAGTTTTAGGCAAAAAGAAGGTATAGATGTTTTAGTATCAATACACAATTTTTGTATACATCAAATGAATGTTAAATCAATCTTCTTGAACAAAGATTTAGAAGAAAATGTGTGTATGGAGCAACTTGAAGGTTTCATTCTTCCTAGAACTAAAAAAAATGTTTGCAATGGACTTGAGAAGCACCCAAACCATGGCATGAGGAGTTTGATTATATTATTATTTCCCTATTGACAAGTGTATCTATATTAAATCTATAAATTATTACTATATAATTGTTACTTTGTATATAGATTACTGGTTGATATTTAATCCTTCCATTAAAACAAAATCTAAAACTAAGAAGTATTCAATTTTTCAATTTAAAATGAAAATTTTTGGAGAAGCTTATATTATCTTAGGTATTAAAGTTAAAAAAAAACTTAGTGAGTATTATGCATTTAATCAATGACATCAATATTTAAGAAGTTTGATCACTTAGTAAATAAAGAAGCTAATATTCTTTTAGATGCATTTGTAAAAATTACCTATAATTCTGGAAGGTCAATAACACAGATTGAGTATACATGTGTTATAGGAAGTTTGATGTATACAATGCACTGTACAAGACCTAATAGAGATATGTAAACTTGTGAGATATCCACATAATCCAAATACTAATAATTAGAAAGCTATTGGAAGAATTTTTGGGTATTTTATAAGAACTCAAAACTATAAGAACTTTTGGTCAGGGTTTTCGCTTGGTTAAACCTGGAAAATCATATTTTACTGTTCACGGTAACTGCTCTGTGAACAGTAAAATATGGAAAATTTTCCAGGTTCTACTCCAGTTTCTCCTCTCTTTCCAGGCTGTCTTGCTTGCGTTTAGGAAGGCCTTTTGGGGCAGGCTGTTGACCATTGAAAATATTATGTTGCATGCTATATTTGGGATAATTTTAGTGACTATGCTGCAAGGAAAAAAGAATGATTTTGGCCTGTGGAATATTCAGAAAAATCACAGGTTCACCACGCACCAAGCCAGCTGTCTTATTGTTTTGTGGTGCCAAGTTACCTCTGATTTTGCATACACTAATTCTGGAGCTAAGGGCACTCACCTTGGGTGGAATGGGGTCAACCAAGGATGGTTCTCAACTAAGATTGGAAAACAAATTGGAGAGTGCTTACTCTTAGCGGTTGTGAGGAGTTGGGCTAGCAAGGAGTGGTTTTGCCACGGTATCAAGCTGATCTCTGCTCAGCTGAATCTGCTTGCTCTTGGGTTTTGTGAACCAGCTACTTTGATCAACCCCATTGGGCTCACAGCTTGCATTAACACAAGTAGGATTAAGGCCATTTTGTATTAACTTGTGGATAATTACACAAGATAATAGCTTTTGAGCTTGAAAATTGTATTTGGTTTAGGTTTAGATTAGTGTATCATTTTTGCATGTAAATAGTAGTTTCGAAAGCTTGGGGTTGTTGTTTTTGTAATCCCTCATTTTTGGGTACGGGCTAACTATTTCGTTACGTTTTAACTGTCTTGAGTTTGTTCGTTGTTTTTTGTTTATATATCTTTTGTTTACAGAAAAAAAAAAAATTATAACTTATTTTTTGATAATTTTTTAGAGATATTTGAAGATTATTTACATGTTAGCTGGATTACTAGTGTCAATGATTATAAATCCACATCTCGTTAGATTTTCACTTTGGGTGAAAGAGCAATTTTTTAGGCTTAAAAAAGAAATAGTGTATTACACATTTCACCATGGAATCAAAGTTTATGAGAATGATTAAGAAATTTTCTTTTGGATATAAAGTTGTGGTCACATCTAATGTCAATTATCTCTTTACACTATGATAGTGAAACAATTATGTTTAGAATATTGAATAAGACTTACAATGGTAAATATAAATATATTAGCTTACGATATATAAGTACATTAGACACCTGATTTATTTTGAAATCATTATTGTTGTCTATGTAAGATATAATAATAATTTGGCTGATCCATTTATTAAAGCCTTGTGTCAAGACTTGTAAAAAAAATATAACGCTAGAAATGATATTAAATTCTTTTTGAGTCACAAATAGTGGGAACCTTAGTTTTCATAAGTTAATCTTATTTAAAGGTTTAATAGATATAAAAAAATTGTTGATAAACAACTACTTTTAAGTATATTCATAATACTTAGTCCAAAAAAAGAGAAAATATAAAATATAATTTATAACACTGGAATAAATGAATAATCATTTTACTTGTAACACTTGAAATATTGTTCTCATTTTAATACCCTTGTATTATTTTTGTCTCTAACTATTTTACCTTTTACAAAATTTCTCTAAAATCTCTTCAATGTTTACATATAGCAAAATTTCAAAATATTGTCATATTCTAAAACGCAAAAAAAATCTTATTTAAAAGTTTAATAAGTAAAAAACAAAAAAATTGTTGATAAACGACTACTTTTAAGTATATACATAGTACTTAGTCCAAAAAAGAGTAAGTATGAAATACAATTTGTAATACTGAAACAAATAAATAATCATTTTACTTATACCACTTGAAATATTGCACTCATTTTAATACTTTTGCATTTTTTTTGTCACTAAATATCTTACCTTATACAAAATTTCTCTAAAAACTCTTCAATGTTTGCACACTGCAAAATTTCAGAATATTTTCATATTTTGAAATACAAAAAAAAAAAAAAAAAAAAAAAAATCTAATCTTATTTAAAGGTTTAGTAGGTATAAAAAAAATTGTTGATAAACAACTACTTTTAAGTATATATATAATATATAGTACAAAAAAGAATAAGTATGAAATACAATTTATAACACTGGAATAAATGAATAATCATTTTATTTGTAACACTTAAAATATTGCTTTCATTTTAATGCTTTTGTATTATTTTTATCACTAAATATCTTCTTTTTTTTTTTTTTTTTTACAAAATTTCTCTAAATATTCTTTAATGTTTTCATAATATAAATTTTCAGAACATTGTCTTATCCTGAAAATAAATTTGTATTATCCAAAACTATTAATAGGAAGCAAATACTACTTTAAAGAATATGTTTGCATACCTCAAAGTCAAACACTATTGTTAATTCCTTCCCCTTTCTCTATATACAAAGTGGTAACCGGTATGGCGGGCAACACTTCTACTTTTTCCACGTTTTAATTCTGAATCACACTCTTCAATATGTTACACCAAAAGTTGTAATATATATTTCTTTATTTGTAAAGAACAAAGAAATAAAGATGAATGAGAGTGAATAAATTATAACACTCTTTAGACTCTCTTTTCCATGTGCCGATTGAAAAGTAATGTCATGGCACGAGAGGCTGGACTTTGACCGGAGTGTTCATTGTAAAATTCAAAAGAGTATTAACTAATACTATGCATTCTTCTAATGTTTATTCAAAGTAACAAGTTCATAAATTTGTTATCCCCTCGTAAAAGATTTATGAAGTCATAATAAACGACAGAAATTTAAAGTAGGTCTTTTTTTAATATAAAAACTTGCCCGGGGTGCCACCCATTCCTTAAATTACAATAGCCAGACTGTCTTTTCTGCTACCTTAATTTCATCTGATCTAAGAGTGTTTCTGAAGCAATAATTTTTAAGCCTTTCACAATTTTTAATGGATTTGATCCGAAGACGAATTGGGTGTACTATTCTGTCGTCTTCAATTTTCTATTCTTCCACATCAACTAGCTAATTTAAAATACTTGAATAGTTTCTCCCAATGAAGCTACGTTACCCATAACAAAGCTGAGGTAAGTACCTGGATGTCACCAGGCATCTTCCTAGTATAGCATGTGGCTAAATTGAAAGCATTTTCATAATCAATTCTTAATAGAAGTCTTAGAAAGCATGCTTATGCTTCGCTGTGTGATGTACGGAATAAACTAGGAGTAAATCAACAAGTATTAGTTTCCTTTCTTTCTAACCGTTATTATCATTAAGCTTTTTGTTTTGTTTTTATCGTATTAGATCATTTTTTTTTCTTTAGGTGTTAATATTTGTAACAGTAAGAGTTCCTTTAGGTCATAAATAGGGCAGTTCCATTCAATTAAAAATGAAGTTCATTGACGCAAGAGAAAGGGTTTTTTCTTAATGAATTTGAGTTATCCTATCTTGTAAATTTGAGATTGTTTATAAAATGATATTGATCCCTTATTCATTAGCTCAAGTGTTCAAATGAATATTTAGTTCCTGATTTGATTGTAAATCATTGTAACATGTATAATTCTTTTTTCATACGATTATGTTTTTTCATTTGACTAAAAAGCAATTTTATAAATTGTACACTTCTCCATTAATGAAATGCAATTTTATTAACAATTTTTCATGATATCAGAGTGAGACATATTTTATGTACCCGTTAGTTTTAAAATTTGCCTTCTCCCTTTAGAACTAGGGTTCTTTTTTCTCTTCTTGCAACCGTCTTGTTATACTTTTGAAAATTTATAGTTTCACCCCTACAAACGCTTCTAACTTGACTTTTGTACTACATGTGCTACACCTTTGTTTGCTCCAAGATGTCACAATCAATCGACAAATTGCCATTTTTTACTGTCATACTTTATCATAACATGGTTGGTTGTCTTCCATGTCTTATTCTCACTAGGAACACTATTGCATTTGTTATGAATTAGGTTGTGTAACTGACTATCTACTCTTACTTACCTAAACATGCATGGAGTGAAGCATTTTTCTTTTTGTACATTAAGGGCATCTCGTTTCATGGCCTCATCTTTCATCGTGACTTCGGTCTTTTTCTCCTAGCTTATTTTAATTTTAATTAGGCTATTGATGTTTCTACCCAATGATCTGTTATTGACAATTGTGTTTTCTTAGCCACAATCTTGTTTGCTGGACTACCCAGAAGCACCTTGTTATGTCCTGATTCAGTGTAGAGTCAAAGTGTTGTGCCCTTTTGTTATTGTTAATGTTCAATAGTCCTATTATATATCATTTGTGTGAGCTCGACATTCCTCTCCGCTCATCTTCACTACTGCTTTGTGACAATCAATCCACCCTCCACATAATCACTAATCATGCCTTTCATGCTCATATTCAGCATATCGACATCCATTTGCGTTTCATACTTGGATATCTTCACCATGAGACTGTCTTGCAATTGCTGTTTTGTGAACTTCCACTACAATTACAAGGAGTGTTAAATGAATACATTTCTTTCTACACTCTAATTATGTAGATTGTTAAATTCTTTAGAAGTCATAGTTTCATTCACAATTGTTCGTTCAGTACCCAATTAATCAACGAGCCGCTACCACGATATTACGTGCTTCCACCGGCCTTTCGCATCACTCTTAAACTTTATTTATATGCCGATATATTCAATTAATTGTCACCCTTCAGGTTCTGATCATCAGAATCTGTTGGTTTGACAGTGGAAGATTCTTTAGAAACCAAGGAGAGAGGCGGCTCTATGCACGTTGATGAAGTCATTATGCAGAGTAAAATAATACAAACTGTTGCATTCGGAGTTCGCAGAAGTAGGCGAATTTTAAATAAAAGTACATTGAACCACATGTCGGAATTGAATCACTATCAGTTTCTTTAAATTACTCCACAGAATTCAACTTCGCCCGTCTGTTTGTCTGTCTATGTCGTAACTTTTCTGTATTTTCACGCCACTATGGTTAGCAATTTTTCTTATCTTGATTTCAGGAAGCCAAAATTTAATATGACTACCTTTTTAACTGATCCAATAACATTTTTCTTTTCAATAGGAGATGTATACTACTACATATGAGGCAGTGGATTGGACAAGGCTCAATAGGGATTTAGCATGAACATACGTATGCATGATTAATTTTCCACGGGGGGTATAAGGGAAACGATGGTTTTATGTCTAGATTGTTACTATTACTGAATTACTTAAGGGTGTTATACCGTTTTAACCCTCATGTGGCTTGACTTTTTAGTAGTTTTAGTCTTCTTTAAATATTTGTATATTGTCATATAAATTAATATATGTTATCCAATTTTCTATGTTTAGGGCGGACCCCTCTGTTGAGCCTCCACTTGCTTCTTCCTTGAAAGTCATTGAATCATTGAAAAATTTAGAACTTTGAAAACACGCTTCTCGATTGAACAAAGTTATCTATAAATGAATAGAATCAATCCATTGCTGGTTAAAAATAGTTGAAGCAGAATTAGCTAGATTTTTCTTAAAGATGGTGAAGGCTCGACGCTGTGAGAGCACATCTGAACTGAAAAGAGGATTGTGGAGTCCTGAAGAAGACCAGAAGCTGATAGCTTATATTAGTAGATATGGCATTTGGAATTGGAATGAGATGCCAAAACCTGCTGGTAGGGAACAACGGTAAATTAACCTTATTTTCCATGAATGAGAATTATTATACAATGCTTAATTAACCTATTTTCTTTTCTTTCTCCTCTTCTAGGTTTGTTGAGGTCTGGGAAGAGTTGTAGATTGCGTTGGATGAATTACCTAAGGCCAGAAATTAAGCGTGGAAACTTCACTCAAGAAGAAGAAGATGTGATTACCCAGATGCATCAAGAACTAGGAAATCGGTAAGTAGAACAGTATTATATATATATATATATATCATAAAACATTAGGGAAAATGTCGACATCAATTAGAATTTGTCATTTTGTAAAACAAAACATGATGATTCATTAACTCTAATTATTTAGTGGAAAGATGAATACTTTTGCATAATTTAAAATTATATGATCTTTCATCAATGGCCTTTTTCTTTTCCATTGTGTTCTTTTTGTTTCTGGTCCTCGATTAACATTAGTTAATGTCGTTTCCGAAGCCTATAAGTATATTTTGCAATGATATTTATTGTTATATACAGGTTGATTTTAAGTAATTACTTCCATTATAGAATTTTAGGTAAAAGTTGCTACAATGTCAACATTAACGCCAAGATTAATTGCAATCCTCTAGCCAGGTAAAGTCATTTCCTTGCAAATTTAGGAACAACTACGAGACAATAGAAACCCCATTTAATTAGGGAGCTTTTGGTGATTACCTTGTATCTATCTTTTATAACATAAAATTTGATTATCCCATTTTAGGTTTTAAAAGGTTCACAAGATAATATTAATTTTGCTACAATTTTATCTTTATTTATTAAATTTTAAGAATAAAAATTCTCTTGTTTTTTAATTAAAATAACAATATGAATAGCACTTTGGAAAACATATATTGGCAATATGATGATAATTTGAAAAAAAATAAAATTAATTAAATAATTTTATAATTTGATAACAAGAAAAATAATCTAATATATAGTTAATGTTAATGATATTTTAAAAAATACACTAAGCAAATATTTTAACATAAAGTATTTTAGTTTAACTACGTACAATACTAATTTATACCTAATAATCTTTTAAGAATATTAAAATAAAATATTATTTTATTAATGTTAACCAAATATAATAATTATTTATACATACCAACTTTATTAAGTATAATTATAATTTATACCTAGTGATAATATATTTTTATTAATAAAACATCACTTAAACTAAACATACCCTTAGATTTTTTCCAAACTAAAATTTGTTAGTCATGAAATTCCAAAAGTGGTATAATAATTACAAAAAAAAAAATAAAAAGGTCTAATTGATGTTTTTATTTTGAATTTAATCGGATCCTAAAAAAATAAAAATAAAAAAATTTATGAGATTCTTAGTGGAAAGACTTTTTGGAGAAAAAGTAAAAAAAAATAATAATAATAACCTCACTAATTTTGAATTAAATTTTAATTAACACTTCATAAGTATGCTTATTTTGTGACATTTCCAAAGCTAAGACTACATGAAAGCATTGTAATAAATATTTCAATGAAGTTCTTCGCAAGTTTCTATAAATTAGTAAATATCTGTGTCTTATATCTATATAGGTGGTCCACTATCGCAGCAATACTCCCTGGAAGAACAGACAATGAGATTAAAAATCACTGGCACACCCGCTTGAGTAAGAAATGCTTGAAGAACAATTTGTTTCCAAAGACAGGCTTGCAAGTCAAAGGCAATCAGAATAATCCATCTGAAGCGGATTCCTTGTTTCCCCATGCTCCAAAAGCGTCAAATTTGGATGGCTACAAAGAGTCTCCAATGCCCTCAGAGGTGTCCATTGATGATTATTTTTCATCAAGAACCTCCGATCGCTCTGGTGAAATTTACGAAAACCAGACCATAGAAGAGAACATCGGTTCATCTGAAACATATGAAAAATTCCAAAGTTTATTGGAGAAATCTTTTCCAATGGAAAACCTGTACATGATGGAAGGTTGTGGGGCTACTGTTCAGGTAGACTTTTCAGAGGAAGAACTGCAAATTCTTTTGGCACAACAGTTTCCAGTGGAGGGTTCAGACCTGATGGGAGGTTATGGGGCTATTCCATACCGTGGAATTGAAGTACCAACTTCTCAGTGGGGGCTCCAAGAGGGTCAATATCCATTTGCTTCCAACTCTGAAGGTGGCAATGATTTCTGGCCCTATTTTTAATGGAAAGAAAAGATGATGGGATCTACTAGTGTCTGTCTTCTTAATTTGTTTCTCCTCCTCGTATATCGTGGTTATTATATTTCAGTACGTAGGCCCAGAGGCATCCTAATACATGTTTCGAGTACTGTGAGTAACAACGATTGAAGCAGCTTGAGAGCATTTAAATAAATAAAAAGTGATTAAAAACGATGATCCCAATGATTTTTGGTTGTAAGCGACTTATATATTTTGGAAAAACTCTGTTATTTTTTAAAAATCTTGAAAACATGTGATAATTTTTAATCAAAAAATTATTTGATTACTGTCAACGGATTGCATTATTCTAATTGATGATTAATTTGGATAAAGCCGAGATCTCATTATAAAACAGCATAAATCAACAGGTTAAGATGCTGTCTCTTTTATTTTTATCAGCACATCCCATGCCTCAACCCCACTCGTTCTTTATAATATAAAATAAGTGAGAAGCAAGCCAAACAAATGACTTCTGGCATCAGTCTAGAGCCAAGAATATTATGTGGAGAGAGATTAACATTTATCTGGGCGAATATTCATGAATTTTGAAGATCTATCTATATTATAAATCTGAAAAGCCAGAGCTAAATGCAACAAATTAATTACAAGTTATATACACATTTGAATAATGTGCATTTATCCTAAGGTCGGATACATTCTAAGCAATATATGTAAATTGTCTTGTAATCAAATTACCATTTCTCCAATCATCTATCCAATATTTCGATCAGTCGTACATATAAATCACTTTTTTACTTCAATTTTGAGTAGTGTCGAAACCTGTCTATTTAAAGTGGAACTAATTAAATATGTTCATGACTGACATGAGCCTATGAGCAAACCCAAAAACAAAATATCTGTCAGATAGATGACTCCATATAAATGTTTATTAACTGCTAGTGACTAGCATGAGAGTTGCTCAGCAAACACTTCAAGGGTCAAAATTTGAGAAGGACCAGCTATTTTTATGCTATTTGCATTACAACAAGTTGATGATAATTATTATACGATCAAATATCCTCTATTAAGTCAACTTTTATAGATGATGACACATGATAACAATTGACAAATAACTAGCAAATAAATACTAATAGATAATAACAAATAGATAACAACTAGTATAAAAGTAATTAAGCGAACACTTTAAGGGTCAAGGTAAAATAAGGACTAGATATCTTCAAGAAGCCACACAACAATATACTAAGGTTATAAACATCATGACCTCAATAATAATTCGGTGTTAATGAGATATTTCCTATCATAAAGGAATCAACATTTTAAAAATCAGTAACAATTTATAGAATATAATTATTTTACCTACCATTTTGGAAATCACTACTATATTATTATTCATATTTACTACGTATACTCAAATGTAACCTTTTATTATAAATATGTACAGTAAGTAAATGAATAAAAAAAGAATAAGATCGAAAAAAGATAAGTTAGCTACAGTCATTAGCTTCTTTGCAACTAATGCTTTATTGTTTGTTTCATAAACATTGTTTTTGTCAAAAAAAATTTGCAACGGAATTATTAATCATTTAGTTATTTACACATATTTTTATTTTTTTATTTTTTTAATTAAATGTTATGCATATATTTATATCTTCATTAACTCATTTGTGTAAATTGCTTGTAGTGGTCTCTCGTTGTTGATTATTTTCTTTATCCTTTCAAATTACCAAGTTAAATTTAAAATAAAAATTAACATTTCACATACATATTTTCATATGAAAGAGACAAATATGATTTTGATGAAATCACATATGTTATATGCAAAATAAGAACTAAAATTTTGGATATGTCAAATTACCAAGATTTCATGCAATTCACAATGAAGATACCATTGAGTGCTTTCAGAAAATATCAAACTAGAAAATTGTTTTAAATTGAATATCTATAGGTATATTATTCTAACTTGCTTTCATTTTTAAATAATTGACAGTCAAATGTTCATATATTCAGGTATAACATTCTAACTTGATTTTTAATTAGTACACAAAAAATATATACATATTTAATCAAGACAATTGAGTCTTGATATCTGTACAAGTACTTGGATTCTAATACACTAAGTTAAGACAACATTTAGATAGCAAGGCAGTGGCTCCTCTGGTATGCTTCGAAAGGCTCTAAGTGTCTAGTTTTTGGCTCACCATGCCTAAAAATATAAAATGTCAATTATATACCTCTGTGCATTGTCCACAATAATTTCCTTTAATCAATAAATGAAGTCAATTAATCTAAACATCTCTATCAGTATCTGACCTAATGCTCAAGTTCCAACTTGTTGATGATGTGGCGTTATTTGGTCTCTTGTGCATGTGTGCTCAACTACCATGATTCATAGCTGGAAGAACTCTGACTCTCCAATTTTAGTCACCTAATCACATCATGTACAAGGTTGATTAAGATATCTCACCTTTCATTTATCTGTTATTGACTTACTCACTTTGAACTGATATTTGTTCTTTAGGAAATGTCTTCTAAATGCATTTATAACACTTTGTTTATTGGAAACTATGTCTTTCACTTTATAATTGTCCCCATCTCATTAGACTCGTAGAGTTCACGACCTAAAAGGCAAGTTTGGAAGATCAGGCAATCACTTAAAGGTTATAGCCGACAACTTGTACACATGTGGTTCTACATGATCATGCATAATATTTGACGCCTGCATATGACTTGAACTTACTATACCATAGTGAACATACGGCTTGTGCTCAAACTCTTGCACTTCATGGGGAATATCATCTTTATCATTCTTATGCCCAAAGAAATCCAACATAGGTACATTATGTAGACTGTAGAAGTAGTCATCATTAAGTTCTTCTTTTAAATTATTTTCTGCTATGTGAACCCTTATTGCATCATCAATATAATCATCTTTATCCTCATCCAACTCGTCGACATCGCCTTCTTGTAAAACATTTGTAGGGTCCCTTTTAAACTCTTGGTTTTTACTTGTAATAACTGTAAATTATAATAGTTATATGATGGCGATGGAAGAATCATTAGATAATTGGCTTTAACATACAATGGAATGCATTTTGTCAGGTGCATAGAGAGTCCCATAAGACATTTTATATACTGATCACATATAATCACCAAAGGCTTCTTATGTTCAAGATTTGTGACTTTCATAGATAATTCAATCTCATTTACTCTTCGGTCTATATCAAGAATTCTAGACAATAATTGTATCAACTATTCTATTATTATGCCCTCTGAAATTCTAACAACATCTTCCCTCCCTTTGACATAAGTTAATGTATTTTTATTTTTATCTTCTACTCATTTACCTTCATAACAAACTAAAGTATACACCAACATATCAATCAACCCTATAATAACAATATAACGATAGTCAATTACAATTTCAAGTTTACAATAAATACAAAGCAACCTTAAGATGTAGAAAGAGAGGTCTTTTTCACAAATGCAAACACAAATTGACATCTATCGATATATGAATTCATATAATAAAAAAAAGGGTCGTGGGTCTATTAAGCACGACTTTGCTTTTTTGTAATTTAACTCGTACGTTGAAAACATGGCATCATACTTATTCTCGTGCAAAAAATTGTAATTTTTTTAAGAATAATTTCATATTCAACACAATCGTGTAAATATACAACACAATCGTGCTTTCACCTTTTGGGTCCAACATGACTATCCTTTAGTAAAGCAACCTTGTCGTGCTATCTCTAGAGGTACAAGTAGTTGTGTGATAGTATAGTATAATTTTTGATATACGAAAAAGAAAGAATATGAAGATGCATGATCATGCTGGGACAGTAGACACAATCGTGTGCCATGCCTTGTGAAAAGTCTATTGGTGTGCGATCATGTGACGCATTCGTGCAATACACAATGCATAAAGAAGAAGGGTTAAGATGATGTATGATCATGCTAGCAAAGTACATACAATCGTGTTAGCAAAGTACACACGATCGTGCTTCATGCCCTGTGAAGACTCTATTGTGCGATCGTGTGATCATGTGACACCATCGTACAATGCATGATACACAAAAAAGAACGGTTAAAAACATGATTGTGCATAGCAATATGCATGATCATGCTCATTGAAGAAAGCTAATTGTGCAAAGGGTTATTATAGGCAATTTAAAAAACACGACCTTGTAGTCTTGGCATTCAAATTTCCATTGCATCCAAACATTTATAAAATTATCAATAATCTCTAGTATGACAGAATGTCAACATACCTCCATTCAATTAATCCCTCAATGTTTTCCATTCCATCCAAACATTATAAAAATATCACTTAAGTCTTATGTAACAAAATTTCAATAAACTCCGATATTTTCAACAATAATTAAATTTTAACTTGAATACATATAAATACCTAAACTATCAATTTCTCTTTCTTTAACTCGAATTAGGAAAATTTTTTACTTCGACTATGTTGTGTGTTCTTTTGGAGAAAATGAGTAGCTTATTTATAAAATGTAAAGAATATAAATGTAATTGTGTTTATCAAGGGAAAAATTAATATAAAAAAAATATGCTAATTGAGGAAATAAAAAAATGTGGTCGTTTTGGCTAAATCCTAATATAACGTAGTTATTTTGCTTTAATAATATTTAAATTAGGTTATTTATTTTCTTTTTTAAATTAAGAATAAGGGTATTCTTGTAATAATAATTTTTTGAATAAGAATAAAATAGTCATAATAGAAATTTAGGGTTACTTGACATTTTAATTGAATATGAGGGCATTTTTATCCTAAAATTTTAATTTGTAAGGAACTTTAAAAAAAAAAAAATTAGGATTATCTCAGTAATCTTTTAATAGATGTTAATCAAATTGCCATATATTCCCTAATATGTCAACTAGGTAATAAAATATTACCAAAATCTTATTAATCCCAAATTATAAAAAAAATAAATCATATTAATTCAGCTTGCCCCAATCCTTGTGGTCCTGGTAACTAATCACACTAGTTCAAAGCCTAGGGTTAACAGCCAATTTCACAAATGTTCAATTGTTTAAATTCAAAGTTTTATCTGGATATATAAAAACAAGAATTTAATTCCAAAATTTATAACTCATTACGTCACAAGAAGTCATCCCTTAGTACCATTCAAGCCACCTTCTAGGGCCAAATGGTTTTATTCTAATAATATGAATCTGTTGTCCATCGAATTCTTTTTTATTGCCAACCGCAAAAATTGTACGTACGGCAAATTCACGTCCCATCGGATTTTTACTTTGAGTGAAAGAGCAGTTTTTGGGGGTTTAAAAAAAAAAAAAAGAATGTATTACATATTTCATAATAGAATCAGACTTTATGGCTTTGGCTGCAGTACGTAAAGAAATATAATGATTAAAAAATTTTCTTTTAGATACAAAGTTATGGTTACAGCCAATATTAATTTTCTCTTGGTAACTATAAACATATTATTTTATGATATATAAATACATTAGACATATGATTTCTTATGAAATTATTATTGTTGGTTATGTAAGATGTAATAATAACTTGGTTGATCCATTCATTAGAGCTTTGTGTCAAGACTTGGTATAGAAATAACATTAAAAATAAGATTAAATTCTTTTTAAGTCATCAATAATAGGAACCAAACATTCTTATTAGTTAATATTATCTAAAGGTTTAATAGGTACAAACTAATTATCGATAAATGATTATTTTTAAGTACATACATAGTTAAAAAAAAAAGTAAATATAAAATATGATTTATTTATAATATGAGGACAAATGATTAATCATTTTACTTATAATACTAGAAATATTATTCTCATTTTGATACTTTTGTATTATCTTTGTCACTAGACATCCTATTTTTTATCTAATTTTTTTAAAAAAATTTTAATGTTTACGTACTACAAATTCTTAAAATATTGTCATATCCTAAAAATGAATTTGTATCATCTCAAAACTATGAATCGGGAGCAAATATTACTCCTAAAAAAATGTTTGCATACCACAAAGTCAAACACTCTATTTAATTCTTCCCCACTTTCTCTATACACAACAATTTGAAATTCCCTATATTGAATGGGCAACACTTTCACATTCTCCACGTTTTACTTCTGATTCACACTCTCCAATATGTCATACCAAAATTTGTAACATACATTTCTTTATTTTTTAAAAACAAAGAAATAAAGATGAATGAGTGAATAAATTATAACACCCTTTAGATTGTCTTTTCCGAGTGCCAATTGAAAAGTAAAGTTATGACACGAGAGGCTGGACTTTGACCAGAGTGTTCATTGTAAAATTCGTAAGTGTTGAATTAACTAATGCTATATATTCTTCTAATGTTTATCCAAAGTAACAGGTTAGAACTTTATAAAATTTAATTAAAGTAATTGTCACCACGTTCATAAAATTCTTATCCCATCGTAAAAGATTTATCAAGTCATAATAAACTACAGAAATTTAAAGTAGGTCTTTTTTCAATATAAAAACTTGCCCGGGGTGCCACCCATTCCTTAAATTACGATAGCCAGTCTGTCTTTTCTGCTATACCTTAATTTCATCTGATTTTAGACTGCTTCTGGAACTATAATTTTTTAAGCCTTTCACAATTTTTAATGTTTGGGATTTAATCCGAAGACGAATTGGGTGTACTATTCTGTCGGCTTCAATTTTCTAATCTTCCACCTCAACTTGCTAATTTAAAATACTTGGATATTGTCTCCTAATTAAGCCACGTTACCCATAACAAGGCTGCGGTGTAAGTACCTGGACGTCACCAGGCATCTTCCTAGTGTAGCATGTGGCTAAAACCGAAAGCATTTTCATAATCAATTCTTGATATGAGCCTTAGAATGCATGCTTATGCGTCGTTAGCTGTGTGATGTACGGAATAAACTAGGAGTAAATCAACAAATACTAGTTTCCTTTCTTTCTAAACGTTATTATCATTAAACTTCTTGTTTTGTTTTCATCGTATTAGATCATTTTTGTCTTTAGGTGTTAATATTTGTAATAGTAAGAGTTCCTTTAGGCTAGCAGAGCTTGCCAACCTTAACTTTAAGCTTAAATTAACTAAACTACGTGGTTGGCATTTTAGGTTTGCTAATTAAATTGGACAGGTCTAAGGCTCAATTATTCGATCTGAAAAAAATATTTTGAGCTAGAAAAAGTTTAAGTATCAGGCATATCTAACAAAATTAATGTTAAAAAGGCATTTTTTGCTTAGGCCTAAATAGAGGATATTATAATTTGACCTGAAAATATTTTTAACAATGCAATTAATTAGAGATTGTGTGTGGCAATAAGTTTCTTGCATATATAGAAATTCATGGTTAATTTTTAATATTCTAGGGTAGAATTTTACAATTCTACCTTTTATTGTGTATAATTTGGGGTCATGAGTTTGTATTTGAACTTTTATAGGTTTTAGATTATTTGCATGATAGATTGATGAAAAACAGGACTAAAGACAATAACAATAAGTTGGACAAAGAACCAAGGGGGAACTATAGTGACTGAACAAAGAAAATTCTAACTATTTATGTTTATGACTTTTAGTGTTTATTTCAAGTTTTTTATTAAGTTCAAGCTTCAAAATTAAAAAGTTGTCTTCAGTAAAGTTATAATGGATATCTCAAACTTTTTAAAATGTTATTATGGGAAAAAATTCAAGTTTGCTTAGGTCTCCAATCGTTATTGTCAAGCAAACTGATGAAATCTCAGTATAATTCTCAATCTAACCACTAAGGACTAAAACAAGTATAACATGAGATTCTAAGGTCCAAATTAGGTGAGTCAAAATCTAGAGCTACAACTTTCATAAAGATTTCAATTGTAGAATGCAACCATTGTGGAGGGAATTTCCTTTGTCATAATAGGATGATACGAAAAACCCTTGTCCTGCTTCTTGGTACAAAATTAACAACCATGTTTAGAAGAACTTCTCTGGGGAAGACACTAGATTCATCTAAGATCAAGATTCAAAGATTGGATAAGATCAAGAGTAGAATTTTAGTAGTTCAAGGTTGTTTTTCACTATAGGTTTTATCTTTCTTCTACCCTGAAAAATATGTTTTCCTTGAATTTCATTATTGATTTTTCTTCTATTATTATGAGCTAAATGTATTGTACCAGGGCAAGAATGTAATCTAATTGTGAACTCATATTATCAATTTAATATAATGTTTTTCAGTCTTCATATAGTTTGAGTAATTATTGATTATACTTAATGCTTTGGATTCTTAATCACCATTCAATTGACATTAGATTTCATGATGATAATTGAGAAATAGGTTATGAAATTGGAACAAATGATGATTGTCATAATCTTAGTGACAAATGTAGAGGTAACGTGATTCTTGTGTGTTAAACCCCAATATGCTAAGTGGTTAATCTTAAAGGGAGTTGAATATGATTGGTGAAAATTTTTTGAACTTAAAATCTTTTCAACCGAAGACTAAATTTATATGCAAACAACAAACAACTCAAACAAATTAATCAAATCAACCCAAACAAATATAATACATATAAAGGAAATATAAATCAATTAAAGAGTAATGAATAGAAGGTGTTCAACCAATAGTGTTGATACGATTTTTAATTACTAGCTGATTTACGTAATTTAGAAACTTGCATAAGACAGACTACAGTAACAATAATTAGAAGATGAGAAAACCCAAGTAAGTATATTATAGGTGTGTAAGGAGATGAATTGATGATGCAAGTTTTATGCAGTTTGGACTGATGATGCAAAATGCCTTCATTCACGATGTTCTCGCTAGTTTGAATGTAGTATAAGAATGATATATGTTGATGTAATATCTTATCACTAATTAATGTACATAATTTATAGTTTTGCGTAAGATAAACTACGGTAGTATCGATTAAAATATGAGAATACTCTAATAAGCTTACTATAAGTGTGTAAAAAGATGAATTGAGATAGGTAAAAAAAGTAGATGTAAAACCAAAATGCCTATGTCCATTGTACAAGAATATATTGTATTTTTTTTTTTTTCATTTTCATTTTCTCATCCTCTCTCCCTTTTATCTCCTCTTGTCTCTTTTATATATAAATTTTCGAAGAGAAAAGTATATTAAAACTTTTTAAATTTAGAGTCTCGACCCATGATTTAAATTTAAATAGATAAAATTATGTCTATATCAGTGGCATTTTTATTTATGAGAAAGTTAACATCTTAATGAATGATCGTTATGAAAATATTGTGTCATAGAATCCAGTTGGTTCTTTTTTTTTTTTTTTTTTATAACTACCAAATAACCTTTATTTTATAAGCTACGAATTTGGTATGTTTTAGTCGCTAGTTTTTGTTATGATGTTTGAATCTCAAGTCCACTATAGGTTTTGGATTAGAGAGTTACTTAGTTGTTTTCATTGGTCCCTATATTTGACTAATACTTTAAGGTTGACTTTGGAGTGCTCAGGTTGACCACATAACATTTACACTCATTTCTACTATGTACAGATCTCATTGTATTACATAAGTTAGCATTCTTATGATCTTGTATCTTTTAAGTAGTGTATCCATCTTATCACTTCACTTTCCTTGTAGAATACAATGGAAGTGCACTTTTTACAACACAAGATGGATTAAACATGTTAAAAAACAAAGCTAATGGTCATAATAAATACCTTTTGTCAACCCAAATGTAAGCTTGGGAGTGCAAATTTCCATAAGGGAATTTCAAAGTTTGAAACTTCTATGGAAGAAGAAGATGTAAAGAGTGGTCTTCATGATCATTCTCATATTTTCTAGCAGGTGGCTTATGTTTGTCTATCATTGCTATTACTATTACTATAAACTTCCTTTGGTGTGGTGATGGTGTCGGTTGTCATGATAGTTTTGCTTACATATTCCTCCATGATAGCTTTCTTTACACGAGAGATTTACTTGTCTCATTGAGTATCAAGTTAGAGTAATAGTGTATAAGTCACTTGAGATGGTTTTCAGATGTTTGTCCAAAAGTTTCACATTTTCTTAGACCCACATCTTCCTTGCAAGAATAATATAATAATAAGTTTCGCTCCTCTTTCTAGCATATTTTCATGTTTGGTTCACTTGTTTTGAGTCCTTCTTTGGTGCGCTTACAAGCTTCAAGGTCTTGTCCTTTTGCCAAATGTAGCAATGGTTCGACGTTAAGGTAGGCCTTGGATTCATATGGAAGATCCTCTCTTTATAAAAGAATCCTTACATGATTCTGAATGGAATTGGTAGAGATAAGTCATCTTAGGAGCGCTCCAAATGAAATTGTGGATGCATTTTTGGCTTACCTCAAGAGATTACTTGCCTTGTTGAGAGAATGACTCCAAATAGGAAGAAGATTTGAAGATTAAGGAATTTGTTATCTTTCCTATGATCTTGTAGCTTGTAGCAGTTCGTCTTCCTTTAAGGAAATTCAGGCCTTATAGAAAAAGTATGTCACTTAGTCTACTAAACCTATTTGCTTTAGTTGCTAGTGCACTCACGAACTAGGGGTATTTTCTTATGTGCTTGCAAACTCAATATTTTTGTACTTATTCTTGTTATATGACGAACAAAAAAATATAAGAGATAAAAAGAATTTTAAGTGAGAGCGAATTGCTCAGGTAGTGCTAAAATTAATGATATTCTGCTGTCGCCCTGCTTAGAAATAAATAGCAATCAATTGCATTTATTTTTTAACATAAAACCTCAAATTCAATCCATAAATGTGAATTACCAAACATATATGTTAATAATATATATAGCATAATAAAATAACTTCTAATTTAAAAAAAATGTAAAATTTCAAATCATTACCATTCAACTATTAAAAATTAACTTAGATTGTAGTTAGGTATATATTTTTCAAGTTTTCAAGCATATAAAAGTTTGTAAGGGCGTGCTTTCAAAGTTTTTTAAGTTATAGGGCAACCCAAAATAAGACTAAAGCCTGAAAAACGTTAATGAATTAAGTCTGAATAAAAAACCTATTGTCCAAATGGGTAAGGCCAAGCCTAGTCTGCAAAAAATTTCATTCCCAAACTTGGGACGCTAGAGACCTGCTTGTCAACTCTATCCACACTTGTCACAACATAGCAAAAGAACTTAATGACTCTAGGAAGTAGCCTTTATTAAGCCTTTCCTTAATGTGTTCTTAATTATTATGGTAATACGAGGATTTGGGAAAACACAGATATGATAATTCATGTATAAATAGCAAATAATGAGCCTAAAAATAGGAAAATAGATTCCTACAAAGAAAAGTATAGAAGGTAAATTTATGGTTTTCCATGCACTTTCCAAATAGAATGTCTTATAATTTAATTTCATTATTATCATTCTAATAATAACTTTTCCAACTTATTTTCAAAGTACTATAAAGCCAAAATTATCATGGTGTAATTTTTTAGTGCAGTGATTTAAATATACTGGTTTTTTATTACGACTTTCCAAAATCTGACTCTAGTTTGAGTCCAATACTATTCAAATGTATCTAAAATATATCAATATAACTTAGTGCTAAAATTAACATGAATATATTATGCTGTTGCATTCTTGCCTGAAGGAAAATTTTCTGAAAATAGTTTATGATCACAATTGTTATCATCAATTATTGAGTTCATCTTTTATATATATCCTTCCCGTTATTTCTTGTCATGTTAGTTTCCATGTAAAAGTTTGTTTATATCCAGTATTCAAAAATTAAAGATTTATAAATATAAAATGCCCCTACACCTAGTTAACAAATTAAGCATACTGATGTATTTGAAACGAAGAAAACCTTTATGGAGTATATATATTATATGATAAATGGACATCTGATTATCAACATCCAAGATTTTACTAGCCAAGCAAAGCTATTTATAATATTGAAGTAAGCCATGGTATACCCTTTCACATTCCACTGAAATATTCAAGTTTAAGCATGTAAGTCTAAGAATTTGTAGCCTAATTCGAAACAAACCAAGATTTCCATGAACTAAGCCTGAATTCACACTCATCCAGTTTTACTCGCCTGATTTCAAATTAAATAAAAAGAAAGGAAAGGGGAAAGAAAAAAGAAACCAAGATTTTCCATCACCATGGCTTTGAAGTCATGTGCATCCCATTTTAGTTGTTTGATTTCAGAACTTTTTTAATTAAAATATAAAATTTTCATCACCTAACTATATATTATAATTAATATGAAAATTTCCCTTCCAAGTACATATGAACACATTCCAGTTTGAATGGTCATATCACGGCACGAGGGGATGGACTTTGACTCGAGTATTCGTTGGAGATTTCCAAGATTAATCTTATATTTGCAAATTTTGAATTCAACGTGTGAAACACTTACGCTGTCCCAGTTACTGAAAACTCGATTTCCTGCTTTTCTTTTTTTTTTTTTTTTTAAAGTAAGTTGGACATTTTAATTCAGATAATTGTCTCAAATGGTCGTTGAATCTCACTCAATTGAAACCATTTTATAGTTAAAATTTGGCCAACAGACTTATTGCCTGGTAAGACTCTTAAATAATAAAATTTCACTCAAAAAATTATAAGAAATTAAATATTCACTTATTAATTAATTTTTTTAAATTTATTAATATTTTTTATAAAAGAAGCAAAATATCTTCAAAAAAATAATGATATTAATATTAAATTAAAATTTAATACAATAATAAAAATAAAAAAATTTATAAAAAAAACCACTACCCTTGATAACGTTATCAATAATAATAACCGTTAAAAACCTAACCAATTGATTGTCTCTATCATCAAGGTGACTAATATAATCAAATGATCATTTTAGTCACTTGATTAAATTTTCGATGGTGGTTATTTTTTTAATTTTTTATTAAATTTTTAAATGTTTATTATTATATTAATATTATATTATATATTTTTATTTTTTATAAAATTAATTTTATTATTTATTATTTTTTTATTTATTTTAAAAAATAAAACTATTTTTATTAATTAAATTTAATAATTATTAATTAATATTTAATTTTTTTTAAATTTATCGATGGAATTTCAGGAAAACCGTGGGTGAGAATAAGTTGTCCGGGCTTAAAATTTTGTATAGACATTCTGGGTTGAGCTTGGAGAAATCCGCATGACTGCAACCAGGGGTCATTTTTGATGTGAACCCCATGCAGGTGTCTGCCACCCCCTTTGAAAGATCCGACCCCAGACTGTCTTTTTTTCATATAGTCCATTATTAGAATAATAAATGAAGTGACACTATCATTTAAATATTTATTTTTAGAATTGTCTACCACAATGGATGTTGAAAGAACCATAATGAATATATAACTTAAATTCGCGTTGAAAATAAAATTGATATAATAAAATAGCAAGACTTACCAATTATTCAAACAGCTAAGAGAGAAAAAGAAATATAATTTAATGAAAAACCAAAAGTTTCTATCGATTAAATCTTATCACAAATTTCAATTGACAATGCAATGCAATTTCCCTGCTCCAATTCATGAAATACTTATAAGAACAACACGGTGTCCACCTTGAATTCTATCTTTTTTTTAACCTCTTTTTCTTCTTGTTAAGTTACTTTATATTTTCCTGTTACGTATTGAGGATTTAGATAATGCAATGAGACAAAGAAAGTTCAAACTAGGTGTGCTATTTTTTTTGTTTTAAAGAGAGTTGTACTGATGTTACCTCAACGCTGAATTCGGTACCCTCTTCATGGTGCTTCAATTAATTTTTAATACTACCCAACAACATCCTATAATTTTAAAATGATTTAAAATTTGTGCTAATTAATTTTATCAATGTTATCCAGGGCACTGCTTATCTAAGCAACTGTACTTTACTTCTTTTTTTTTTTGGGTAAGTAACTGTACTTTACTTTTCATCAGTCATCTTCAATTAATTTAACATGTTGATTAGATAACATTTTATTTTTGATTTATGGATTCTCTAGACTTCAGATAATTGATAAAAAAGAGTCAGCATGGTGAAGGATAAGCCTATGCAATAAATATATTTTTTATAATTTAGAAATTTCTATCAAAAAACAAATTTATGTAATAGTTGGCTCTTAATTAATTTGATGTGTACAGATTCCTCTTCTTTCAAGTGGCTCGCCACTCAGCAGGTTGATTACGTTTTTTGGATGGAAAATGAAGATTTTAGTAAGTTTCCAAGAAGAAATAGTGAAAGAACTTATTTATATAACAGGTTGATAAATCTCGACAGAGTGCGAAAAACAAAAATTTATATATGACTCGAGATGAGACCACTGCACACAGATTGATAATTTATTGCACCCTTTATTTTTATAAATGCAATTGCTCAGAATTTTCTAAAAAAATGGATCAATAACCAAATCATCAAGATGAGAAATATTGCACTAGGAAAAAGTACGCAGACTAGTAGTGTGATCCCATACAATGGATAATAATATAAGGTGATAAAACACGATAATATTTTTAAAGTGGTTTGATCTATTATTTGAAAATTTATGTTTTCATTATTATGTTATTGTTAGCTTAATCAAAGTTTGGGAGATAAATAGAGTAAGAAAATATATATATATCATCCTTTTACTTTTGTATAATTTTCTATATATAGAATCAAAAGAAATAGATAATAGCAATACACCTAGATGTTAAAAGATTGAATCTAAACCTTTAATAATATATTTTGGTCACGTTATCACATCACAGTTGGAGCAAATTGCTTTCCCTTGAAGATATGGGATAGAGATGCAAGGTAATTGAACGAATCCTAAAACTGTCAAGATTCATCTTTGCCACTACTTCTAAACAAACAGCTTCTACTAACATTTTGAGTTGATCTACGGGTAGATGGATCGCTTGTTTACATAACTAGTTGTTTCATTGCTCACTTGGTTAATCACTTGCTTACATCGCAGATAGATATGCTTCTTTAAAAATCTCATTCTCTTCAACATTACACAACACCTCCAAACCCATAAGAAACTCATCGATATATATATGCTTTGTCTACAATTCATTTGCTTCATTGTCCCTCTCCCCTCTCTAAAACATTCTCCTGAAGTTAGACTTAAGAATTCATTCATATAATATTTTACCATTAAAAACAAATTTTAATTCGTTCAAATCGGTTTCATATCAATTCAAACATGATTTAATTTATTTTTGGGTTGACCCAAACATGACTCAAATTAAATTTTATATTGAAAAACTCAATTCTAACATGAATTTTTTCATATTGTATCATATTTGAACATTATCATTCTAGTTTCCACACTTAAAATTTAATTTCAAGAATTTCATCAATGAGCTACGAAAATGTTAAATAACAATTATATTTATAGCTAAATACCTCAAATTCTAGTTAACCTGAAAATTTGAACAAAACAAATTTAATGATGAGAATCTTAATCATAGCGAAAAATAAAAAGGTAAGCAATCAAATCATAGGTGAAAACAAAAACAAATAATACCCTGGAAACAGATTGATCTGACTACTATGTACATCGCTACATTTGACATGTCTGAAATGAAGAATTTACGTAAGGAACTATTGTCCAAACATTGTTAATTTGTAAATGTTAAGAAAATTTCTTGATGCATGAAAAATTGCCCTGAGGGCAGGAAAAAAAACCATGTTCGACTTTTGTGCAACTAGTACAGGTTCTAGGAAGTATCTAATCCTTGTCCAACCGTTATTAATGGCTTCACCTTTACATTAACCGACTCTTTTTTTAAATATTTGCATTTTGTCTTGTATAGACGTCATCAGCTACGTCAAATAAAGTAATCAGTGTTTAATGGACATCCTATTGAGCATGTATTATTTGCTTCTTCCTTGAAAGTCATTGTAATTATTGAGAATTGTTAAACCTTGAAACACGTATTCCAATTGACTCGATCATATATATATACCACTCAATTCTATGAGTTTCTTTTATATTGAAGTACTTGAACTGAGAGCTAACTCTCCGAAGTTAAGATGGTGAAGGCTCGAGTTCAGGACTGTGAAAAGACAAATCTGAGAAGAGGTTCTTGGACTCCTGATGAAGACGAGAAATTGATAGCTTACGTCCGTAGATATGGCATTTGGAATTGGGCTCAGATGCCGAAGTATGCAGGTTGAGAACAAAATGAAAACTTGTTATGGATAATTAATGAGACTCTGAATTACACCACATTTAATTAACCTTTCTCTTTCTTTCTCTTCTTCCAGGTTTGTTGAGAACAGGGAAGAGTTGTAGACTTCGTTGGATGAATTACCTAAGGCCAGATATTAAGCGTGGAAACTTCAGTGAAAAAGAAGAGGAAATTATAATCAAGCTGCATCAAGAACTGGGAAATCGGTGAGTACTGTCATATCTAAAGAAATGTCTTTGGACATTAGTATTAATTTGTCATTGTAAATGACTTTAAACTTCATAATTCATTACCTCTTTTTAGATCATGTGCTCGAACTAAACATAGTAACTCAAGGAATATGTATTGGGTTCTCAAGAATCGAAGACTTGCCGGTTTACATGCCTTTAGTTCTGTGTTATGTTCACAAAATAATAACATTTTATGAGATTTTTAACTAAAAGAAGTATGAAAAAGTGATCATCACTACCGATTTTTGTGATTTAGGATGAATGTTAAAGACTTCACAGGAATAAAAGTAGATCATTTGAGAATTGGGACCAATAATGCTTTAAACAAATTAATTATACATTTTGTGAATCTTTCCAGACCTAGTTATGTGGAAGACATTGCAATGATATAGATCTTAGAATCTTCTCATACATTAATAACATTTTTGTCTTGTTCTATTATCATCAGATGGTCCCTTATAGCCTCAAAACTGCCTGGAAGAACCGATAATGAGATAAAAAATTTCTGGCACACCCGCTTAAACAAGAAGCGCTTGCAAAAAACACAAAGAGCCCCTACTAAAGCCAACCAGAAGCATTTGTCTGAAGCCGGTTCCTCACCGCCTATCAATGATCTCTATGCATCCAACTTCGACAGCCTTCAGGCTTCTCCCATTTCCTCACAACTATCAGCTGATGATTATTCTTCATCAAGCTCTAATGCTACTAGTGACATTTACGGAATGCAGACCCTAGAAGAAAACACTGATTTGTTTGAAACATATGAAGATCTTCAAAGTTTACTGGAGGAGTCATTTCCGGTTGAAGAATTTTACATGGACGAATGTCATGGGGCTAAAAGTCCTGTGTTTATGGTTCCAACTTCTCAGGGAGAGTTTTCAGATGAAGAACTTCAAATTTTATTGGAACAACCGTTTCCAGGGGATGGTTTGGACATGGTGGATGTTCTAGGGGCCAGAGATCCTGGATCAGTGAAGCCAACTTCTCAAGGAGAGTTTACAAATGAAGAACTCCAAATTTTATTGGAGCAGCCATTTCCAATGGAGAATTTAGGCATGTTTGAAGGTTACGGACCGGCAATTGACCCAAGATCTATAGCAATAACTCCTCAGGTGGGATTTTCAAGTGAAGAACTTAGAAGTTTATTGGAGCAGCCATTTCCAATGGAGAATTTAGGCACGTTTGAAGGTTACGGACTGGCAATAGACCCAAGATCTATTGTAACAACTCCTCAGGTGGGATTTTCATGTGAAGAACTTAGAAGTTTATTGGAGCAGCCATGGCCCACTGAAGTATCAACTTCTCAATGGGGGCTTGAAGAGGATCCATGTCCATTTGCTTCCAACTATAATGGTGGCAATGATTTTCTAATGGAAGTAAATGATAACGGGATCTGACATTGTCTATTTAATAGCAATTATTATGTTTCTCTTCCTTCTATACCATTTACAGTTATATGAAAAGTAGGCATAGAGAGGTATCTTGGTATTCGATGCTTGCATGGGTCGATGTACTGAATGTTTATCAGCTGTAACAAGGGCTTTTTGTTTCCGGGTATGAATAATTGCTCAGCAGCAAATGATTGAAACGATATACTTTGTTCTATTTGTTAGCAACTTACAGTATGGACTCTTTCAATAATATTGGAACCAAATTATATAGATATATATAGATTGAATACTAATAAGGAATTCCAATTGATTTTGTGATTGATATGGATATGATTAAAGTGTCAATATAAAGCTGCTGCCTGATTCGTAATGTCTTTTAACATATACCACTATTTCCCATGCGGCACCCTTGTCCTTCGAAAACATAAAATAACTTAAAACAAAAACAAAATTATTTCGCATTGGTTGGAAAGAATGGACTTTTCTTTTTTAATCAGAGAATTTGTAAGATTCATAAAATATCCACAGCAAGCAGAACAGTTAAAAGAAAAAAAAATAAAGTTTTGGGGAGTGGTAGAGATGGTGAATAGTTTCCTGTAGCATTCAACAATTTTTTGAAGAAAATTGGATATTCCAACTAATTTGTAGGGAAAAGTTTTGCAAACTGCAAATCATTTACATACTAAAATACTATTTAGAAGGTTGACAGTTTCATCTTACGAAATATGGAAGATCATGTCTTAATTAGCTAAGGTTATGGGGTTGCATTGTATTCTATACAATTTCGGATTATAAGAACTAAGTTAGGACTTAGAGTAATCAAAAGAGTTTTCAATGGATTTGTGGAAAATTATAAAGTACATAGATTATTGGACTTAGACTCATATATTGTTGTTGAGTATAGAGATGTGAAATTTTAGAAGATAAATTTATTTGTGATTTGGTTATAACACAAAAAGAAGATTCTAATATAGATATGTCAATCAGTAATTCTAATTTGAATCCACAAAATGAATCTAGCAATAGTATATGGACTTAAATACTAAGGGAAAGAGAAAAGCAAAATAAAAATCCTTTGCAACCCTATTCGGAGTCAAAAGAGCTATGAAATCAAAGGACTGAGGAGCTGATTTTGTGTCTTCCAATGCCATAGTATTTCTTGTGGAAGCCAATAAAATTTTCATTTTGCTTCATCTTAAAAAAAAAAAAATCCTAAAACTTATAATGAAGCTGTAACATTTAGAGATGATGCTTTTTGGAAAGAGACAATAAATGATGTCTTTCACTCGATTTTATCCAATAATACTTGGATTTTAACATATTGTCTCCCAAATCTAAACTCATTGGCTCCAAACGGGTAGTTAGAAAAAAAATATAAAACTAATGGATTTCTTCAAATTTTCAAAACAAGAATGGTTGGTAAGAGTTAAATGATGGAACAACTTGAAGGTTTCATTTGTCATAGAAATGAAAATAAATTTTATAAATTGTAAGTGTTATTCTTAAGCAAACACCCATCTGGTTTTAAGCATAACTGTAATGACAAGTCTATTACTATGTAATTGTTTGTTTGTAGAGTTTGACGACTTATATGTTTACCACAATATTTTAAAAATATCATGACAAAAAAATCTGAATAATTTGTGAAATTTTAACAGTCACTATCAGTTTATTGTAACAACTACTTTGGTTTCAATATATCATGTCTTAAAGTTGTAACCCAGTTCTTATGTCATACTAATTTTAATATGTTGTCTCATGTTGTGTTTTGTCATTATATAGTTACTTTATAACAAATAATTTTTACTTAGTATATCCAAATTTTTGTCATAATAAATTTTGTTATTATTGCGGTTATAATACTTTCTTCTTATCAGATTTATACATAAATGATTTATACTGAGAGAACAAAATTTTTATATTGAATAATCCAAAATAAATATTAGAGTTATTATATTCCAAGGTGTTTCAATTCAAAATAAATTATACTAATATAAGTATCTACTCCCGTTAAAGATTAATGTCAATAACATCTAACACTTGAGGATTAATTCAGAATAAATTTCAAAATAATAACTTGCCAATAAAAAAAAACTTACATTTAATTAGATTAAGTAGAGGTATCATATTGATTAGAAGCATTATCTTCAATTTATTGTGCAATCAAAATGTTGACTTAAGCTTTAAATTGGGATTGAGCTAAGAGGAAAACAACGACCTTTATCTCAAGATATTCACGAGATTACCTTCAAGTTCCTGAAGAAATTGCATTTCTCTTTGGAGCTTACTTTCACAAGAAAATACCAATTCCATATTGTAAAAACTGAGAAAAACTTAAGATATGATATCCCCAATGAAGAACCAATAATGTTTCCAGATAAAAACTCAACCTGTATAAATTAAATCTGAAGACACACAGCTGCCATGCAATCATTGTAATATTGAGCTAAACTACCTAAAAGATAAAGAAAAATCATCGATACATGGAACAGTCTCAGACCTCTTAGCATATGTCTGGATGCTTCATTATTCATCTAAAAAAATGTTTTTGCTAATCCTTGTTGCATTTGATTAGGCAATACAGGAACCAAGTTCAAGTCCACTGAAAAATAAAAAGAAAAAGGTTTCTAACATTTAAAAGAAAATATCCTAATCACTCATGTTCATGTACCCTTTATTTACTCAGCCACATTTGATCCTAAATAAATATTTATTTTCCATAACAAGTGCTTTTCCAAATGCCTCAAACATGACCACCTAAATCTGGCAAATACAGTCTTATTCTTTAATTTCAAATGAAAACAGAATGCAAACCTCTTGTCTCCCCGTATACGAAATTATCTACTTAAATTGAATATCTACAGGACCTATTAAGCCCAACAACAGTTAAATTGCAGCTACAACAGGGTCACCAAACTCTCCAATCTGTCCAATATTTATTGGTCAACTAAAAAATTTCCTAATCAACCTAAAATAGGTAAACTGATAATTAAATTGAAATGTTGCACCTTGATATAACTTGATATGGCATTGAATCCTCCTTCCCACTTGATTACATATGTTGCAATATCTGAAACAATCACATTTTACAATAAATACATGGTGATATACAAATTATAAGAACTAGCATATAATAAAGAACATGATATAATAAAAATATTAACCACGCAAATTTCTGTAGCCAATTTTGCAGGCTCATCTTTAGAATCTTGAATAAGCTTGTGCAAAAACTTTGCTGCTTCCAACTCAACGTTGTGTGAAGAATCCATCTCATTTCAACTGCAGTTCAGTAGAGCAAAAGAAAAAAGAAACAATTTGTTGTGAATTATAATTAATCCACCCGAATCAATTATATTTCTAAAATTGTAAATTGCCCACCCATCATGACTATCGAAATATCTCATCATCATAATGCATACAAAAAAGATGCTACTTGTCAGAATAAGCATTCAACAACAAAAAAAAAAATAATGACAAGTCTCCAGAATCAGTTTACATACATATCCAAAACTTCTCAAAAGGAGTTAGAATTCCAACAACTAGGACAGTAAAGCCCATAAAAACCACATTAAGCTTCGAAACCGTGTTTCCACCATCAACACACTAAATCGCGACGCGAATTTGACATAACAAATGGATGATCTTCCGGAACACCGATATTTTCCCGAAAAACCTTCATCTAGGGAAACAAACAAGGTTCAAGAAAAGAAAAGGAAAACTATGGAACTCAAATTAGAGTATTCTAATGGTTACCTGGTCGGAGATCCAAAACAAAAACGCCATCGTCATTGACTCCAGTCAGTCGCTCACATACATAGAGAAGGTTTTTGCCTCGGATGTGCAAATAGATGAAATAAAAATGGTCTGGTTCTACTAGCATACGAGTAACCGAAACTTCTTCGAGGGACTTTTGTGATCAATTTCCTCCTTGCACCAAAAACTAATTACAGGAAAGGATAAAGATAGAGTGGTCATATTGTTGAAGCTTTATAAGGTCTACAAATTCATCGGCAATGCTTTCGAGCTCTTGAGTCCGGGTTTCAGCGGTCGTGGATAAGAAACGATAAAGGGTGATTGGGTGGGTTAATTTAGAGTGGTGACAAATCGGGTGAGATTTTTAGGGAATTTTTCGTGGTTAAAGAGGAAATTTTTTAGGAAGGAGAGCGTTTCAAGTGGTGGGTTCTTTGTTTTTGTGTACTTAGATTTAACGGTGATAGCACTTTCAACACAGGATTAGCGGAGAGTGACAGTGAAGGGCTCAGGTCGGGGTTTTCTTCGTCAGGGTTTAGAGATAGGGGAAAGTACAAAGGAATTTTGATAAAAAAAAAAATAAAGTTAAATAATTACGATATAATTTTATCTTTCACTTTAATGAAGTTATTTTAAGGCCAAACGCCTTAGTTCCACCGAAGGTTTCTTTAACTAACAAAATACCACTAAAAACTTTTAAAAAGCTAAATATCCGCCCTACTAATTTTCTTCTGAATTTTTTATGAAATGACTAAAATAATCTCCATAAAAAAAATAATATTAATATTAAAATAAAGTTTAATATAAAATATATTAATGTAATAATAAAAATTTAAAAAAAAAAGAACCACTGTCGTTAGCAATGACTACTAAAAACCTAATCAAATGATTAAAAATGACCACCTGATTGGATTGATAATTAGATCTGATAACCTTTGTCATCGAGAATAACAAAAAACAGTCAGATTCAGATTCAAATATACCAACCATTTTCAATCATCTGTAATAGCACAGATGATCAAATCTAATCGTTTTTGTCAAATCTTTAACGACCAAATCAAGATGACTCTACCATTAAAACTGTCAAATCTGATCGTTAATCCAATCAGATAGTTAATTTTTTACTACAGTTGGTGGTAGTGGTGGTGGTTACTTTTTAAATTTTTAAACTATTATATTTTATTATAATTATATTCATAAAATTAATTTTATTTTTTAAATTATTTTTTATTCAAAAATACTAAAATATTTTTTTAATAAATTAAATTTATAATTTATCGATTGATTATAAATTTAATTATTAATTTTAGTTAATAAATAATATTTAATTTTTCTAAAAGTTAATATGTGGAATTTGTTAGGGAAACAAGTTTCTGGGGTTTTCTTTGCTTGTCTTGGTTTGCCTCGTGACAACCTTCCTAAATTTTAATTATGATTTGTAAAATTCCCTTTTAAAAACCGAACCCAGTCATCTTGGCTCTTCGCTAAAAAATAACACAACATAAAATCTAATTTTTTTAATTATTTAAAAGCCTAATATTTTTTCAAACAAAAGTGCATACCATTACAGCTAATGGAGAAATCAAAACCAGACGTGAATTATAAGCTATATATATATATATATATATGGAAACGTATAAACTATATTACAAAACATAATAAATCTCTACATTTCAATCTTTTAAATTACTTTTAGTGAAAGAAAATTATAATTAAAAATAGAATAATTGATCAAAAATTAAAAAATTATACAAACACACCTGGATTTTGTGTTCCCACCTATCACTAATTTTACTACATAAACAAGACAACAAAATACAAGATAAAGTACTTGTTATTTATGTGTGTGTGTGTTTGTTTGTTTTTTTTTTTTTTTTTTGAATTCACAACAACATATTATCAAAATTAAGTATAAAAACTATGTTGTTATTAACCAAGATTTAAAAATTTCTCATCATACGCATTGATGAATACTTTATTTATTCATAATTAATAATACATTTAGTTTTGTAAATAGCAATGTATATATGTAATTCTTAGTGCACTAAGCATGAGATAGTATTGATCATAAATATAACAAAAATTCAAAAAGTTTTGTAGTTTGAAGAAAGTTTGTCTAGAAAACACAAATTCGGGTCAAGTGGTAGCTTTTATGGCAGAACAAAACGATGTTGTTTTGTCTTTTAAACAAAACGACAGTGTTTTGTTTTTTAAGCAAAACGACAACATATCATCCATCGAATGAAAAGTTTGGTTCACACCAAACTATTCATTTATTCGATTTAAAATTTGAATTCGTTTCACCGAATACTCGATATAGATGTTCGTACTCAAGTTTGGTTCGTCAAGTACCTGTGTCGTTTCGTTAGCAAAAAAAACGAGTCCAATCTTGTTCGCTTCACATCTAGCCCTAGATAGAGAAATAAAATATTGAATGTGATTAGTAACTCATGTTTCATTTATAATACTATATTTTATTTTTGTAAGACTAAATTGTAAATCAAACTAAATTAAATTATAATTTTTTATGTTAGTTTGATTTTGTTTAAAACATAAAATGGTTTGATTTGATTTAAGATTTTGTTAAACTATCTTTCAATTTCATTTGAAAATTTTCTTAAACTGTATCACAAAAACCCCTATGAGGCATAAAAGATGTATATAGAAAACCTACCTAAATTTGATTTGTAAAACAAAAATCCTAAATAAGTTTCAAACTAGCGAAAATAAACCTTATTAAACTTAGGAGAGAGGCTTAAATATATTTTTCAATTATAAAATAGGTGCACTTAGTTATAGTGGGTGAGATCAATTTTTTGATAATCGAACTAGGTCTCTCTTGATATGATCACTCAGATCACAATATCAACAATGTCTCTATATATATATAGAGAGAGAGAGAGAGAGAGAGAGAGAGAGAGCGGTGGACCTTGGATTTTTGTTGAACAGGATCTCCACATCTCCATTATTGTTCGTCAACTGATTAATGAAAACTTAGAAAAATACCACCAGACATTGAGTACGGAAAATATATAAAAGAAAAAATATAATAACATAAGAGATTTTTTATGTGGAAAAATTTTTTCAATATAAAGAGAGAAAAAAAAAAAAAAAGGGATATAACAATCTACTTAAATCTAATATAATTAAAAGTGTTAATATCGGTCCCAATCTATGAAAAATATCCCACACAAATTTAGAATTCAATTACAACTATAACACAATTAAAATACATAGAGATTTACAAAATGATGGGTTAAATTTATTAGATAAATAGTCGATCTCTAAGTTTTATAATTCTAAATCAAAACTTAATTATCCATATGAAAGATCAACATATCTCGTTGCACACAGACAAAAAAATTAAGTTAGAATAGTATACCTAAGATTTGAATATTTGAATATCAGTTATTGAGTTTAACATGATTTTTTGCTTTGATATATTATGAAAGCGTCCAATAATACCTTCACTATGAATTACAGCAAAATTTTCACTTCTAATGTAAACTACCAATCAATAGATCATCCACTCATCGTTTATTTGATTACGCAAATTATTTTCCACAAGATTCATTATAGAAAACACTTTTCCAACTGTTGCAGTAACCATAGGAAAAAAATAAAAAAAAGCAATATTAATTTAATAAGCATGAAAACGTTGTCATATGTAACATCCTTCTTAAACTCAAACATTCTTTTAACAAGGTTGGAAATCCCATTAAGATAAGCGAAATTGGCATATGTGTTAGCATCCTCATAATGGTTTTTAAGTTGATCATTAAGCAACCAAATATCATATAAAGAAAAATCGATAAGATAGAGTTTTGCAAATTCAAGTAATCTGTTTTTGTTAAATAAAACAAAAGGGTTACTTGAATCAAGATATGTCATACATTGAAACAACTTCATAATTACTTATCAAAGCAATTTTTGAGTTCTTCTTAACATTATCTAAAATTGTATAAATGTGTGACACTAAAGATTTTTAGATTAAACTTGAAAGGAAATATTGACTTTTCATACTAGTATTTAGCATCAGTAAAATTTTCATTTAACCTAACTACTGTAAGAGTAAAAATAACGAAATTTCTATATATGTGAAGATTCTATGTAGGATATAGAATAAAGGAAATTTATTTAAATGTGGAATATGTAAATACTTACCTTCCGCCATACTAGTTGATTTTGCGGTAGAAATAATGTTTGAATCAAGTGTCTTCCAATTGATTCGATTTTATCACAAATGGTGTCTCTGTGCTTATCAAAATTGTTCAATAGGGGACGTCTCAAAAAGCTCAATTTGTATGTATACATCCTACCATTAAGGATGCAAGAACTGAAGGAGTTATGCAAGTACGGACCACCAAATAATTACTTAAAAGCAGTTACCAACCAAAATGAGAATTATCAGCTACAATATCTATCAATACAAGTTTATCCAATCATAGAAACTGTTCTATTAAATATTTGCCAAATTATCTTCAAATGTTATTGAAATCTCATATGCTTTAATTTCAACTTATTCACTTCTATCAATGTTTTTCTTTCTATTCTTTCTTTCCTTCTTTTATACTGGATGTTGCCATTGAAACTGGTACATTGTATGTTCTCTTTATATTCAGTCGACTATTGGTATGAGGCTCTCCAACTTGCCTCTCATCTCTTTTTCCTAATTAGGTGTGTCTATCAACTTTAGAATTTGATCCTGGGATGTTTGATGCCTTACGATTTGTTCCAATATCACATAAGAATCAAGGAAATTTCTAATATTACATTCAAAAAATTTTTACTTCACTTATATATACTTTTCTTTCCTTATAGTTGATGAGTTCCTACATTCTTTTAGTAATTACATAATAAATGAATTTATGAAATTCTATATTCTTAGAGTAATTGCATGTTTAATAAATTCAACATTTGAAAATGAATATCACTTCTTATTGAGTATTGATTATACTACAAGAAAAACTATTTGTTGTATGGGTAATTATGATTCTATTCTGATATTAATCTCTTTTAAAATTGAAATAGTGATAGATTTTTATTCGATACAGAAAACGACGATGACAATTTATTATAATCGAATTATGTATTCGATGCTAATATAGTATCGAATTAACATAAAAAATTCAAATTGATTCAAAATATATCTGCTGTTAATCCAACTAGATTTAAAACTACATCTGATACTAATCCGATTCTAATATATTTTCATATTAGCATTAGAAATTCAAACTAATTCAAATTATGTTTGATTATAATATGATACTAAATTGAGCATTGTATTTGATACTAATCCGATTCAAATTTAGTATCGGATTAGAATTAGAAATTTGAACCGATTTAAATTATGTCTGATACTAGTCTAATACTAAATTGAGCATTTCATTTAATACTAATTCGATACTACCTTGAACCAATGCTAATCCAGTGCTGTTTTTTAATTCCTAATCGATTTTATTCATATTCTAATCTGATATTGATGCTATTTTTTAATTCTATTCCTGACTCTCCCGCATCACCTCCTAAACTGATTTATAAAGCAATTGCTGTAAGTTGTTTTTCCTTGCAAGTGGCTTAAATATAGATGGTTAACTACTTGTTATTTATATTATGACCTTGTTCCTTCTTCCAAAGCAGCTACCTCACTTCAGTGTCAGTCTCTTCTTTCTAAAGCAATTGATCCAGTTTCAAACAGAGCCATGTACATAATATTTACAAGTCTTGTATCATGTCTATATAATTTAACATTTGAAGCTACAGTATCAACTTCTAGTAGACAGAGAAAACTTTTGCTAATTTCTTTAAAGAAAAGCAGAGATGCGGTTTGGAAAAAAAATTATGGAAAAGAACAAAAGCCATTTCAATGGCAATTATGCCCCCACAACAAGTTGATCAGGATTGATGCATTTCAGCTGACACCACAAAGTTCATATACTTATGTTCAATCACATCGCTCAATCATGATGCCTTCAGATCAGACCATATGCAGTATCACTGCTTTATAAAAGTACAAATTGGAGAGTGGGAGAAGAACAAGAGAATGGCATACATCATAATTAGTGAAAAATCACAATAGATTAAAATACTAACTTTTCAGATGTTGCATTTAATAAATAACGAGTTTTAGGTAACATTATTAGATGCAGCATCTTCATATATAAATGAATTCTAGTTCTCAACAACTTCTCAACGAGTAAAGCCATCAAAAACGAAAAAGAAATTTACCAAAGCAAAGAAGCAATAGTCAAGTGCTAGTCAAATCCAAGCAAATTAAGTACCCACACGTCACAAAATAAAATTAGAATGATATTTAAAATAAAAATTAAAAAAAAAAAAAAAGCTATCTTCACCCAACAAACTTAATGAAACATGTTAAATGTTAAAGTATAAATTAAGTCATTCATAACAACACACTCTGGAAATACAATTATTTGCAACTAGTAAATTATAAATTAAAAAATATAATTCATTCCGAGTATGAATCCATCCACCATATTCACAATCTTTAAAAAAAACATACTCGAATTCAAACCATATATGGTTTGAAATGAGTGGATAATTAATCCAATGATTGGATGAAGTTATCTTTGGAGGACTCATTCAAATGTCTCATATTTCAGTAAGATAAACAATAAAGTTCAATTATATTTGATAAAAATAAAATTTTCTTGTTTTTCAACTTATTAGTATATAGAAGAATTTCAAATCAATTGCTGATATAAAACATAGATTATATATATATATTGCAAAATTATTTTCAAATTCCATTGAAATTTGATATGCTTCTATGCTCTTATAGGCTTGACTCTATCAACTTGAGATGTGTAACCACATTGAAGATACAAGTAATTGAGGAATGTTGAAAAGAAATAATATGTTTGAACTCTAAAAGGTTGAAACCCTACTTTTGGAAATGAAATTGTGAGGTATAGTCATCAAAATCAGGTTAAAGATCTAGAGGGAGAAATCCAATTTATATAATTAACTTTCTTAATTTTAATTGACATGGGTTTTGGGTTTTTATATAAATGTAAACTAAATTAATTTATACTAGCTTTAGAAATTCACCTTGCACTAGGATCCTTTGATTCTAATTTTAGACCCATTTGAAAGTGGGCTTTGAGCCTAGTAACATATCTTTCAAATTTTTAGTCCAAACTTTTTATAATTATGATTATATTCGAATTGAGTTAACTTAAGATCGAGTTTGAGTTCGATTCAAATAAATTTAAAACGAATTTACCTTTTGTAAGCTCGAGCTTAGAAGTTTAGCTTGAGCTTTTCACAAGCTCAAGTTGAGCTCAAGTTCATGACAAGCTTGGCTTGTGAAATTTATGTGCTAATAAAAATTGTTCAAATTGACTACAACGACTTTATTTTGACCAATATACATTAAAACGATGTTGTTTTGAATATTTTAGATATCTGATGAGTTAAATTAAGCTAAACTGAAGCTCAACTCACCTCAAACAAGTTGAGCTTGAATTCGACTAATCTCAAGCAAATCGAGCTCAAATTTCGAGAAATTAACCTTAATTCAATTTGAATCTAACGCTATTTATAATTAAGAGTTGACCTAGTTAACTTATCTTCAATTTTTTTCAATTTGAGAGTGAGCCTAGGCCTACACTCACAATGGTTTAGGTTCCACTCTCACAAAGCTTTAGGTTTTCTCTTCTTTTTTTTTTTTTTTTTGAATCATAGAATTATAATTAATATATATATATATTTTTTCTTTCAATTAGATATTATACAAATCATTTTTATATTAATCCAATTTTACTTTATTTATTTTAGTATTTTATCAAATGAAATTGTTTTATAAGTTCATTGAAGAATTTCTAGTTGCTCAATAAATTTCCTTTTTTTTTTTTCGGTTTTTGCACTGCCTAATTAGAAATATCTGTAAGAAATATAAAAAAATGGTTTTGATAAGCATGAAAAAAAATCTAAACTAAGAATATATATATACACACACTAATAAATTCAATTTAAAATTCACTCAAGTTAAGTCGGATTGACTGTTGGATCTTGTGAAGCAATTGGTTTGATTTGGTTTACAAAACATTAGTTGAAACTCAATTTCATTTCGAAAATAATTTGATATTAGATTTAATTCGAATTGATTTGAATTTAAACGTTCAAAATAGTTTGAAACTTAACTCACTGATAAAAATAGGCTAAATCCTTAACTTAAACTCAACCCATTCAGTCTATACTTGAATTTGAACTGAAATTGGAGCAGCTTGGATCAGATTCAACCTTTCTTTCTCTAGTTTATTGTTTATCTAAAACGTAGTTGAATTATTTTATGCCATTTCTCACGAGTTATCTTGGGCTTCATGTTACTGGACTTGATTGTCTTGGTCCATATAATATTATCTGGCCTTTTCTAGGCCCATCAATTAACTCTCTCATTTCTTGTCCTTTTCAACCTGAAAAATGTTTTTACTTAAAAACCCTCGTCTTTCATTTACGGCTACCAATTTGTTTTGTTCTTTTTCACTTCAATTGCCCTTCATTTTTCACTAAAGTTTTCATTTTGACCCATTGCTTTTAATTCTTCTTTTCCAAGTCCTGTTTCTCATCTTCCTTGTTCATCTAATGACGATTTCATTTTTGAATTTGTATCAGAATTATCTGCTTAGGATTATGATTCTACCATTGAAAAAGCTGTAAATGCTATGAAAACTGAAAAAGCAAGTATGAAAAATTCAACATACGAGCCATAAATGCTCGATTTAGAAAATGATATTGTTCTATTTGCAGTTCCAAATCGAGTCTTTTTTACATCCTGTACATTGTAAAACTTATAGTAGTCCCTCTTTAGTCAACTCCCCATATGAAATAAATGAAGTTTACAGCATTCTGAATCTGAACAAACCAAACCCCCATGACCATGTTGTAGACTTGTCTACTATTAGGTGCTATTAGGTTGGGCTTTAATTGCTGGACCACAATGAACCCTAATGGTCCCAAAATATGAGGTTACCATTCAAGGAAACGGCACTGAGAGTCACATAATACCTTAAAACTCTCACTAGCCCAATATTTTTAGTACGATGGCCATTAAAACCCAAGAGTTCAAAACTCATGAATTGAGCTTCTGTCAAGCACATAAATGGCTTCCATCTTTGACAGAGATGCTAAAATTTTTTTCTTTATTTGATTTGATATATGCGTTCTCCATTTCTTGCGTTTCAACAAAATTATTATCTTATTGAAGCATTTGTTTATGCCCTCGCTGCCACCAGGCAAGGGACACTGAGACATGACCATATTAACTTTGAACCAAAACAAAAGCACAAAACAATGATGGGAGACTCTTCTCTTGGTGAGCCTTCTATGTCTTCCAAATCTCCGGGCTGCTTCAAATCATAGCCATCATCAACTGCTTTTCTCTTTTGGTGTTTGAAAATATGCTGAAATCTAGGCCAATTTCTTTTTCTGACATAATCTAACACTGTTGAATACGAGAAAGCTGGAACTTGCTTTCACTACAAACCACTTATTTTACGCCTCTTGACCTCTCTCTTTTCCGGCCCGAAAGTTGCAGTGGTGGTTCTACTACTACTGTCCATTTTCACTTGCTGATTTGGTGCATTTATAATCCAGAACACTTCTTGGAGTTCTTGCGCTCGACATTGCATCTATTACTGACTCTTGCACCTCCATCACCACCATCTCTTGCATTGTTTCAAAACATTGTAACAGGTTCTCCTAAAAGAAAAGTACCAGCAAGTCAAGTTAAAAGTAACCAAAATGGGAAAAAACTGAGAATAGCTATTCATTGACTTCCTACCTTAATTATATATTGACAAGATGAAATTGAAGTCTTGAAAGAAGGGAACTGCAAAGGGAATAGCTCATGAGATGAAATAAGAAGAGCTGATGCCGCTATTACTGATGGCTTGAACTCTAGTAACTTGATTTCTGTAACAAAAACAAAATATCTTAATCTGGGTTTCAGCTAATTTCCACAAAAACATAATGAAACAAAAATTTTATACGAACGGGTTTAGGCTAATTACCACTATGTGCACTAAAGATGATAGCCGTGGCTCGATCTCTTAAAGCCTGTGTCAAAGGAGGATCTTTGAGTTTGAATAAAGAAATGAAGTAGCATAGAAACGAGAAAGGTGTTATTGATCTCATTCTCCAATTTAAAGCATCAAGAATAAGAAGCTCCATCCTCTGAATCGTTTGGGCATCAAAGATTAATCCTTCTTCTCTCTGTTTCAATTATGTTAAACGATTTGCCTGAGTTTCTCTAACATTGCAATATTTTCAATTAATATATCGCAATTAACTAAAAGAGAAAGCTTTACCTGGATTTTTGAGGGTGAGAAGTGGGCATTTTTCATCTTTGCAGCCAGAGAAATGCAAGAGGTTACAAGAAGCCTTAAAACCCAAGGCTTTCCTTGCTGCAAAATCAAGATTAACTAAAACTTTAATTGGACTGTGCATACATCTTCAAAACAATTTGTTAACTGATTACATTACAGGAGCAATATTTACAAAGAAAATGATAAACGTATCTTGTTTTGGTTTTTACCAAATTCGCAGCAATAAAACAGAAGACAACGAAAGTAGAAGCACAATATTCAATAAAAATATTTGTATATATGAGAAATAAGACCAGCAAAAGCAATTTTAATAGCTGTTTATGTACCGGAATTTCTTGCCGGGTGATGAACCGGTCCAAATAAGTGACAGCAAGGTAGGGAATGAATGGCTCAAATTCGCAGGAAAATTGTGCCTGCCCAGTGCGCAACCAAAAATGTTACAAAAGGTAACAAGAACAATAAATCAAAAAGAAAAAGAGAGGTCTCCAAAGTTGAAAAAAGCGAACCATACAAGTTATGGCTCAACTTTTACCTGCGAAATGAGAGCCACGGCTTCTTGACGAAAGGAGACATGAAAATCAGTAAATTTCAAGCATTTTATGAACTTGTGAGAGGGCATGTGATCAGACTCAGAGGCAAAGAGACGGGAAATTTTATCTGATTGTTTTTCTTCCAAGCTCGTGAATGGGTTCTCGAGATCAAAGTCCATGTTTATAATTTCTTAATACTGTTAATGATGTAGAATATGAGCGAGGATTGTGTTTGTAGCAGAGAATGGTGAAGAAAGAGAGAGGGAAAAACAAAAGAAATAAAGAGAGAGAGAGAGAGAGAGAAAGTTTGCAAAGAGAGTGAGTGATAATTATGGAAAAGAGAAGCTTCGCTTTCTGTGTAAAAAATGAAGCTCTGCCGTCTTCATCTCTTCAACCTCTCTTCCCAGCAGAGCTGCTCCATTACTTATATGTATAGATGTTGGTCCCTTCCCTGCCTCCCTCTCTATTAATTTCATCTTGGAAAATGAACATAATAAATCTAAGAATGTTTCAATGTAAATGTATCTAAACAATGTCTGTCAATATTCAAAAACCACACAGAGAAAATCCATAAATTTTTTGCCCAGCTTCAGAGAAACAAACTATTCCTGCATGGAATAGAATTCTAATTACTGCATTGAAAGACTTTCAACTTTCTCATTAATGTCTTTACATCAGTGATTACATAAATAATTAATAATCATCAAAAAACTAAAAGATTCTTTTTTTTTTTCTTTTCTTACTTTTGCTTTCATCTGTTATTTTATTCACAAACTGGGCAGTTGACAAGTTCCTCAGTCAGCCTTATCAAAATCATATCACATGTATCTGTGTCAGAATAATATCCTTAGCATTTGCCTCACAAATACAATCACATTATATATATATATATAGATGTTGCAGAAAGAAAATGGAGATGGTGCATTAGAACAAAGAGCACTCAGCCAGCCAAAGATGGCAGAGAAGACCCAACTACGGAATCAAATGTTAATCAGTAAATAATTAGAAGGTAAATACGAGGGCTTGGGGAAGAAGGGACAGCTGTTCACACACGTGTCAGACTGGACTACAAGCAGCCCCATCATATTGGAGCGACATTAAACCCAAGCGATGGCCCTCATCCATATCAAGTACCAATGCATGTGCCTCGCGTGTATGTGATAAATGCCACTTTATCTATACCCCCAACAAATTTTCTCATTTTTAAATGTATGTGCTATTAATATACCTCACGTATAAACGTGGAAGTATTTTCAATTTTTAAGCTCTTTTTCCATAAGAACTCAATATGTTTTGATTTATCGACTCTTTCCCATCCAAGGTTTTATGAAGGGCATATTTCGATAGTTAAATTTGAAAAACTCGAATATTGATCTGTATATATTAAAATTAATTGATAATTTTAATAATTAATTAGTATTTATATTATTTTATGTAAATATTCTAACAAAAATACTTTTAAGATGTAAATATGTTTATTTCAAAGCTTATTAAAAGGAAATGAATATTTTCTCTTTTTTATTTAAAAATTATCATATTTACGTTATATATTTAAAACATATATTATAATTTTAATAGTTTATGATATAATATTTATGTTCTTAATTTGTTGAGTTATTTATATGTAAACATCATTTTAAAACTATTAAGAGGCATTATTAAAATTTTAAAAATTTAAAAAAATCTTAAACTTTTTTAAAAATTTTAAAAACCTCCTTAAAATTTTCATTAATGTCTTTAGAAGTCTCAAAATTTATGTTTACCCACAAGCATATGTTTAACGTATTATTGAAACTTTTATTTATATTTATAGTTAGTTATAACGTCTTAATTATAACAGTACATTTAATGACATCAAACAACATCATTTTTAGGATAAAACGATATGATAGGTCTCAAATCAATGAATCACATGCACACATCAAATTATAGAGATTGATTTATATACCTAAACAATACCAATTATATGAGATCCTCGTCATTAAATATGTTCAATAAACATAATTACTAAATTATGAAATCAATAAAGATAAAAAAATTTATAAAATTTTAGGATAAAGTGTCAATTAGTTTGAGGATAATTTTACTTGACAAATTTATAAAAAATTAACATGATATGTTAGCAAAAATTTGATTTTTTTTTTTTAATTTAATCGCTGAAAATCAATCACATCACCAAACTTTGTGTATGAAATAGTCATTTGGCCTTTGTTTGAATTTCTTGAAAGTTCTTTGATTTTATTTGTGACAGACAGCGATGATGTATTTATGATTATTGGGCCAGTTGTGAATTATTTGACAAATGTAGAAAGGGAGATGTCATAACCCCGCTACTGTAAGGGACGTCAGATTCCTGGAAATTTCCCACACAAAAGATAAAATATAATTATAGTTCTTGTTTCCATATTAATGATTTCACAGTATCAAGTATTTATAGATATAGACATTTTTTTAGTGGGAACTTAGTGTTTTTTTTTTTTTTTTTAAATCCCAAAAACCTCGAGCACTTGCCTTTATTTTAGAACTGGAGTCACTGGGAAACCTGCAGTTTTTAGGAAGCAAGAAACGATGGCATTTGATAATGCCACGGTCCATGAGAGAGCTCAAACCCAGTACTTCAAATAAAAATAATGCATAACCTCAATATTTTTAACCTCCTCAAGTGTAATGTAATTTACATATGACAATTAAATTTAAAAGGGAAGGTAATTCTTTATCTTTCTTCCATATAAACAAAACTTCCCGTACATTTTCATTTGCTCTTCTTTGTCGAGGCAGAATGACAGCTCCGTTTCATGACCCTTCGTTCTCCACATGAAGCAAATTTAATGAATATATATACATATATATATGTGTATATATATGTATATATGTATATATAGAACATGAGAGAAAATCTAAATTTACCTTTACATTTCTCCGATTTATTGAAACATATTATTTCGAATATTTGCCATTTTGAGGGATAATGAGGCTCTTATCCGATAAAACTTGAGGATGATCTATGGAAGTTGCAGGTGGTTGGTGCATGAGATATGAGGCCCCATCACCTCCGATAAGGTATTTCCCGCCTTGCAATATCTGCATTCATTTTTTTCTGTTCGGCTTTCCAGAGCCTATTCAATGTAAAGGTGAGAATAGAGGAATGTGAAAACGATAACTTTGTTTCCAATATTTGAATCTTTCGAGGGTATAAAAATCTTCTTTCCTTTATATTTAGGTGGAAGTTTACGTGTTATTTATGTGGCCCTATCATAGACACAAAATTTATTAGACTAAACACAAATTCAATTAAACATTCGAAATAAAGATGAGGTTTACTGGTTTTGGACAGAACATTAATTTTTCTTACATAAAACAAAATTGACTGTTTGGGAGGCCCTTCGTTTTGACAAAGCTCATCAATTATAAGGCATTATATTCACAAATTTATGTACAGAGAGAGATGAAAAAAAAAAGGTCAAGTAGGAATATATGTGTGAGTTATTTTATTAATAATTATAATCATTCAATCCTGCCAATTTAAAAGTGCTGTGCATTCAAACTTCTCTTCCGTTAAACTCATATATTCTACACTCACAAGATGATTGATCATTTTATTGCAATAGGTTGTATGATCAGCAATTAAAAGCATTGTTTACATCCAAATCAGTTGCAAGTAGAAGCTTTCACATTTAAAAATAGTGGAAAAATCAAAACTCGGCAATCGTTATACCATTCTCACAATCTCTACAAAATATAAACGTCATTTCTTATAATCTTAAGACCACTTTTCATTGTATCAATAGTTATAATTAGATTGCCATCACTTTTCTACTATTTTGAAAGCACAAGATTGCCCAATAATAATAAAAATTATCAAGATTTATTATACAAAGTCAAGAGGGAACACCTTTTAACATATACTTGTTTGTTGGTGGAGTCTCAAAATCATGTACAAAAGGATATTGAATATGAAGTGATAATGATAGAAGTACTCGCAAAGAGACCCACCTAGCATTAAAAATGAACCCGTGAAGTGCATGTGGGAGTTAATTGAAGACACAGCTGGAAACTTCCTGCAGGAAGATTAATAAAGCATTCTTTGACTGCTAATTCAATAATTAATTAATAAAATATGAAGCCGAAGATATAATGTGTGTGAAAGACTAGCAAATGGGGGCAGAAAAAAAGATGGTATCAATTCCTTTGAGAGGAATTTATCCACGTGAAGCATATGCATGCCACAGCTTTCTTCAGTCCAGTAAATAACAAATAATGGCCACAACTTCCTCTTTCTTTCTACATAGATTACGCATTTATTCATGCATACTTTTAACTGGAATATTATTAAAATGTAAATGATATATGTGTACGTAATTCAGCTTTCCTCAGTCTCATATAATAAAAACAAGGTAATGGACTCTGCTTTTTGAGCAGTGGCCATCGCTCTTTAGGCCTGATTCTTCAAGATTGATTGCAGCCACGGTCAATCATGCATAATTCATGGCCACTCATTAAGACCATCAAGGTTAACCTGCAATTTTGAAATCCATAGAAGAAGATTGAGATGTGGTCTATGTTATTTCACTAAATACAATACAAATTTTTTTTATAACAATCCAAATCAATTCATTTAATGGGAATCAAGTAGGAGAATAATATAAAGATTGTGCAACTATGTGTGAAAAGAGTGAGTGATATTTTTCCAATATTTTTTGCCCTATTAGTATATCGATGTCATCTTCCATTTTACATATGGGAGGGAATGATTGTTCTCCACCCAAGGTTTGCCTTAATGACACTTTTCCATCCTCTAGCTACAAAGGGTCAATTTTCTTCTATTGATTTAAAGTTATTTTCATAACTTTTGTAATATATACGATACAGTTAATATTATTATATCTTTAAAATACAACTAAAATATATTCTTCACTAATTTAGTGTTGCCATTATAACCAATATTACTTAACTTTTATCTTAAATTTAATAATAAAAATCATAACCAATATTACTTTGGATGATACAGTTAGTGTTGCCATCATATCAAGGATGGTGCAATCATGCTAAATTTGGCTTGAATAGCGTCATACCAATGTGATTCAAACCATTTTGATGAGATTCCAGCTTAAATCGCATTTAAGATGACATGATTTTAGTTAAAATTACATTGTAACAATTAAATTCTAACTTAATCACACCAAGACAAATGTGATTTAATCAAATCTCATTATTTTAAATACGATGTTGGTCAAATTTCATTCTTTCTAGTATGATATAGTTGAGATCATACTTATCAAAGTCACTGGCAATGAAAGTTGCCATCGTTTTCTTTTTAAATTTGATTTTTTAACTTATTAATAAAATTATTATAAACAAAGGGTGGAAAATTAGTTTATAAAAGTTTGGAGGCAATCGTTAGTTAGTAAACATTAAAAAGATAATAAAAAGAATTTTTTGTTTTTCAACAATTATAACATGTTCTTTAACATATTTTACTAACAGAATTTAACAGAATAATGAAAATTTGACTTTTTAAATTTAAAGGGTGAGAAAGTGTCATTAAAGCAAATCTTGAGTGGGAAACAACTTTCTCTATCTGCATGTTGTGATTGAGTTTATGTTTATCAAAAGATGATGTGTGCAGAGTGTTGGCTGAGAAAAGACATATCAAACACCAATGTTGTAGGCACGAAGGATTTGGAAATAAAACTCAGGACTCTTGAGGAAGCCAAGCACACCAAGAATGACAAGAGGCGATGCAATGAGATTTTATAGTTGAACTCCCACAAGGCTAATCGATTGTAATGAGACCTTTGCTCTAATGGTTAAATTTGACATAGTAAAATGTTTGTTAGCGATAACTATCATCCAAAATTGGGAACTTTATCAACTCAACATTAACAACGTATTCTTGAATAAAAACCTTGAAGAATGTCTACATGAAACTTTCTCAAGACTATGAAAAGAAATATTAGAAACTCATAAGCAAGTTGACAAATCTCTATCTGAGTTGAAGCAATCATCACCACAATGGTTTAAAATTTAATTGGTGCCCTCATTCAATAAAGTTTTAAATAAAGTCTATTAGATAACTTTTTATTATATTATTTGTTTTCTTGTCTATGTAGATGATTTAAATTTGGTAGGAAATAAAAAAGAGAGCTGCATGCAATTTTTGTTCTATCTTAGAGGTTGCCTCAAACTTAAAAACCGAGGCGAGGTTCACTACTTCCTCAAACTAGAAGAAACTAGAAAGCAAGCCAAAAATCATGCTAAACCAACAAAAATACGCAAATGACATTGATTAAGAGGCACGAGTACACAGATGACATTGTTCAGGAGCTTCACTAATGAAGTCAGCACCCTTATCCCACAATGAAACGAACTTAGTACCGACTTTGAAGAACTTTTGTTGGATCTTTCTTCATACCACATAGTGGTAGGATATTGATTTTATCTAAAAATCACTATACTAAATATTGTCTATAATGTTTAACTCCTTAATTAATTTATGGGTAACCCTATATATACTCACCTGAATATGGTCAAATGATTAATTCGTTATTTAAAAAAGAATCCTTATCATGTTAGTTTCTTTCCCCAAGATAAATCATTAACCTGGATGACATACTTTGACTATAATTGGGTCACAGCCCTACCACAAGGAGATCTATAATTGGTTTTGTTACATTCATGGACAATGCAAAATCTTAGGCCTTCAATTCCTTCTGTCTTATCAACAACAACCTACTGATATCCTCATTAAGAGCTTAAATACCATCAATTTTCGACCCTACTCACATGGATAGGCCTTCAGACCAAACTTTATGAAGTGTTGCAGCTTGAGAGAGGTTCTTGGAATATCCCTCTAATTCTGCCTTTTCCATAAACATCTTCAAATGATCTCATACTCCCAAAATTATGCGAAGTCGTTTCGACACTAAATTATGCAGAGCCGTTGCATTATTTCCAGCCATAAAGTATCCATATTTTGCCAAGTTACTATTAGAATCGGAATAATTTTCTCAGTTTAGGATACGTACTTACATATATTAAAAAAAATTCATAATTTACAAGAAAAGATGAGTCATGGTTGAATAGCAAAAGTACCTTCAGCTTTACTTGTTTTATGTTTTAAATTTGGCAGCGAGGAGTATCTGACCCTATGGATTCTCTTTGATCCAAGAGAAAGCCTTAAGCTTTTTTGTATGATTACATTTTCAACTCATTGGGCGACCAATTAACTTTTGCTTTTCCTTTTCTTCACACTCGCCCTACTTTCTACCTATATATATATATTCATGTTTCTATAAATAATAATGTAATTAAAATCGATTCCATTGAATAATAGAATTTTTAGAATGAAGTTGATTTTATTGAAAGATAGAGATTTCATCATAACGACTGCATGGATGCACATACCACCATCATTATTTATCCCCTTATACCCTAGCAATACACTCGAATGCTCATCTTACGATCACACAAAATCCATTAATTTGAGATAATAAGAACCAAAACGCCGATAAGCACAAACTCTAGGATTATGAACCGTATACAACCGAAAATCAACTTTTCTTGAAAACCTATCAAAGGTGTTGCCAAAGATAGGTTTTAAGAGGAGACAACGCTGAAAGAAAACCAAACAATACAACAATCCTCATCTCCCTTCAGGTGAATTACTTTGAAAATGCATCTAGAAGGTCTTCAATTCTTTGTCATCTCCTTATTTTTTAAAATCTCTTTAAAGTTTGTTATTGTTGTGACTGTCTCCCTTACCATCTTCTTACTACATTTACGAACGTTTGGAATGGTATATATGACATCAGATAGGAGAGAGTAAAAATATATCAATCATGAATTATTATTAAGAAAAATTAACTTAAACCAAACTAAGTTGAAGTGAAATGGTTTTATTTCAACCCTTAATAAATATGAGTATATTTTTCTTTGAACTTAAAAAAATATTTTTATTTGGTTTGAAAAATACATTATGCAGACCTTCAAGAATTCTGAGTGATTATTGTTTTGGAAAGAGACTGTCGATTCATTCTTTATTGAATGCAGTAGAACTTGGAATAATGGGCCGTAGTTTTTTGTTGGGCTTTAATATATGAGCCGGGGTAAACAAGACCAGCCAGCCAGCCAGCCAGCCACTATCATTATTTCTAAAATCATGTTCAAAAAAAATTACAAATAATTGTTGTTAACAACTATTTATATGACAACAATTACCAATAATTCGAGGGAAAAAGAAAACAAAAAAATTACATGAGACCAAAGAACAACAAAAAATTATAAAATTAACTTGAAATAAAAAATATTGAGTAGTCAAAGCCTGCAATTTTATATTGTTTTTAATATATATTCCATTACCAAACATTTTTCTCTATTAAACAAATTTTTTTACTTTGAAAATTATTTTAATTTTATTGCAATATTTGATAAGTGTAAAGGATTTACAATGTATGACTAAAAGGTCATGCGTCAAAAGTATTTGTTAAGTGTTAATAAGATTTTTTTTTGTCACCATTTGATACATACGATTCAAAGTCTTACCTAAATTATAATAACAATATTGAGAATTTGATAATCAACTTAATATCTTCTATAGTGATATATATACATATATACATATATATATATATATAAGTGTAGAGAAATAATTAAATGCATATAGGGTTTTTAACTTTGTTCGACATATTTCTTAAGAGCTTACATCCACAATTATAATGTTCATGGATATTGCAAAACGTTTCGATAAAGCGAATATAAAAATTGCAAAAGAGTGCCTTGAAATGGGATTGAGAAATAGAGGGAATTTTCTAAGGAGGTTATTACTTCCAAGAGATTTTATCATTGATCTTAAGATGAAACATGACTAATCTTAAGTATAAAAAAAGATATCTCATACACCCCCCTAGATATTCCTTGGTGTCTTTTACTCTTAATTCAAGTAAGATGAGAATCATAGGGAAACCTACAAGGAGATTGATAAGTCTAAGTGCCATTGTTATAGAACTTAAGATGAAATAAGGTTGATCCTAAATATATGAACCTAAGTATAGAAAAGATATTTCATATCTATTTGTTTGTTTGAGAATTTGATAATAACTTTAATATTCACTATGGTGATATAGATTAAATATAGAGAGAGAATTGAACATAAAATGAGTTTTTAATATAATTCGATTTATTGTTCGAACGTTTACGTCTACAATTATGATGTTAATAAATATAGAATAATGCTTAAAAAAAATGAATATAAAGCTTGCAAAAGAGTACCCTCAATGGGAGTGAAAAGTAAAAGGAAACTTTTAAAGAGATTGTTAGATCTAAAACTCTTATCGTAAAAGTTATGATAAAATAGGACTGATTTAATATTAAATATGGTAAAAGAATAATTATGCTTCAGTTATACTTGTCAAAATTAAGGAAGATAATTTCCTACCAACAGGAAAAAATTATTTAATATTAGATAATTGTGGCATATTTAATTCTTAGTATTCCATTTTCTAGTTATTATTTTATTTTCAGAACTTGACAGTTTTAGCATAAAATGCGCAAATATGACACAACTAAGGTAAAATACACAATTAAGGTAAGCCCTTGCAAATTCTTCTCCACCTGACATAATCGTACCCGGATAGCCCTGAACCAAACCCGCATTTCAAACACCGTAATAAGCCTGCTGGTTCACTCCCTCAGCTGGAACTACTCTCATTGTCTGCTCATACGAATGATCCATCGTCGCAACTGGTCGCTTTGCTCCACCATATACTTGACCCGAACTCGCAACTGGCTGATGGTACCCTACAGGCACTTGACCCCTAGCAACTGGATATTGTTGTTGAACATATTGTGCCCGAACAGGGACAGGCTGCACCGGAGGGACATAATAAACAGGTATTTGTTGTACGGCAGGACCTGAGTAATGTGAATCAGGAACATATTGCCAGCTAGGTTGACCCGAATATCCGGTTAGCTGTATTGGCTGCCGCGTTTGTGGCTCCCTAACGGTCTCTGCATAGCCATCCACTTGACTACTCTGCTTTAACTCTACTGTCGCAACCGGATTATTAGGTTTAGTCTTAACAGAAGGAAGATCCGGTATGGATGGAACAATAGGTGCGGATGAGATGGAGGAAAACGGCGACGAAACAACCGGATCGGGAGAACCCGGATCCGATACCGATACATTCTCATGCAGAACAAATCGAGACTTCATTTTTGGTTCTCGAGGCTGCATCTCAACAGAACTATCCAACCCGAATAAATAATCGGGAACTTCAGAAACAATCGAGGAAGCCTCTGAACGTCCACGCTCAGGCCCCGCGCTGCTGTTGAGAGCGTCAAGGAACCATTGTTCTCGGTTAGCCCCGCCGTCGAAGAGCGAGCTGATACTACTGGCACGGGAATCATCACCTTTAGTAAAAAGAAAGAGACGGAGTGGAGCTGATCTTAGGCTTTGATTATGGGCTATGCGATCATACTCCTCCATCATGTTCTCCACATCCTCATCAGTGTTGACCGAGATCAATGCATCCAGATCCTCGTTAGGCAGCTGATACTTCACGCTAATATTACTGCCACCTGAACAGTTTCATTTGACATGCATCAAAAGATCAAGCAATAAAAAACATTAAATTCTTATGACTGGATTCAGTGTGATAAACCGTTAATGTACACCTGCAAGTTTCGAGAGCTTGGTGAGTAGAGCAGAGAACGTAGTGGAGCGGTGAAAGGCAACTATGCGGGTGTCACCACCAACATAACGAAGCTGATTATCGTGGGGTCGGGGGAGTATTTTGCCGCCGAAGCTGCACATGAATCGTACACGTGAAATATGGAAATCATGGTTGTCAGAGCGAGGAGAGGAAATGACAGAATCGGTGGTGCTGGAGTCGAGCTCCGTTGAATGAAAAGACGCCATTACGTGGAGTTACAGCTGAAGTTAGGTTACCGTTAATTGAAAAAGATTTTCCAAGTGTTGGATTCTCCGCCGGAAGTGAATCTGGGAGATGCGAAAGACAGAGAGCTAGAAACTATAAAAAGAATGTCTGCAAACAAAGAGTGTCGACATTTGATATGTATCACAGACACATCCTGACCGTTGATATAGTTGATGAAAATCGTGCAATAATGGGCCCTACCCACTTTTGAAAGTGCACCAAGTCGAAGTTGATAATGTGGCGTATTTTTAGTAGGATGGGAGGCGGTCGGTTAGTGGGGTCCTCCGTTTCCTGGTAAAAATCACACATTTTATTTATTTATTTTTAATTAGGTTAATCCGGACTTCAAAATGGCAAAAATTGTGGTTGGTGAAAGGCGTCTAGCTGATTATGAAGTGCGCATTGTGGGCCATGTTTCCTTGTCTGATTGTAATCTACGACGTGGCAGCGAGTCACCTCTTTGTCTGTGAGCAATCATAAAGCCACGCGATCGTCTCCGTTATGGTGACAGTCCATTTGATTGAAAAGCCTTTGAAACTTTTTCAGGTCGTGTAAGTCGCTCAAAGTCTTTAACTTCATGAAAAAAAAAAAAAAATCACGTAATTCAATTCCTAAATTTTATTTATCCAAACGTAAATGCACTGAATAATGAAGCATATCGGTCTAACATTTTTATAAAATTAAAAATTTATGATTTAATTATTATAATTCAATTTTAAAAGCCGTAATCATTATCTATCCAAACTTCAATGACCTAAAATTGTGGTTCATTTGAATCAAAATCAATCAAACTAATTAAACTTTATTCCTTTTGCAAATTTAAAATTTTATTATTTAAATTTGAAAACTCCTACTATTATAATCATTACTTATTTAAACTTAACTTATTTAAACTATTATTTATACAAATTCAACGGATATTAAAACGATCACTTATCTCACTTAAACTCAAATTCGTCAAAACAATTAAATATGACAATTTGATTTTAAAAACTTATAATTCAATATTTATCATTCAAATTTAATAACTCTAATCATCATGGCCACCATTTATCTAAACCCAAATTTGTTAAACCGTCACTCACCCAAAACATGGGTTACGTGCAATTGAAAAGAAAAGTGAAGAACCCTTGGTCAATTATAAAATGTCAAATGGTAAAAAAACGGTGCGTTTTAACAAAGATATTCTCTCAAAATGTAATGTTTCGTTGGTTGGTTGTTTCTTATACTATAGCCCAAGCGGAAGCCCAATGTTGAGAGGGGCAATTAAATTATATTATTGATGAAGGCGACGTAAGACTTTTTGTTAATTGCTTTATAGAAAAATAAAAGGGAACCAATTGTTCCCACCCAAGGTTTTTTAAATGATAAAATCCTATTTACAAAGTTTTAAAAAATTAATTATTCATTCATTAACTAAAGTTAGAGAAATGTTTTTGTCTTTTTAAATAAAAATTAAAAAATAAATTTAATATAAACAATATTAAAATAAAAATTAATATAAAATAATAATAAAAATTTAAAATAACAGTCACTGTCATCAAAAGTGTTGTCGACGACGGTGACCACCGTTAATCTAATTATGTGACTAAAAACAAACACCTAATTCTATTGGTCGTTAAAGATCTAACAAAGACGACCATATTTAGTCGTCTTTGCTATCTAAAATGATTAAAAATGACAATCACTGTCGTCGATAATACTATTGATGATAGTGATTGTTTTTTAAATTTTATTTTATTTTTTAAATTTTTTATTATTAGTATTTTAATATTATTTATATTAAATTTTATTTTATTATTAATCTAATTTATTTTTTATAAAAAGTATTTTGGTCTTTTCATGTAATAAAGGTGGATACTTAATTTTTTAAACTTTATAAGTGGAACTTTATTATTCAAAGAAACCTTGCCTAATGATTAGCCAATTGGCCAAATAAAAGGGCAAAAGACATGCACCCACCCAAGGTTTGCCGAAAAGACAAATTTCTACGTGCTAATGTTCAAAAACCTAAACACCATCCATTTGTTGACCCTTTTTTATCTATTTTTTCTAACTTTTTTTTTAAAATAACTAAACTACCTTTATCACAACAAATAAATATAATAAAAATATAATTTAATATTTAAATTAAAAATTTTAAAAATTAAAAAATATATTATAAATAAATACATAAGCTTTTAAATTTTTATATTATTTAAAATTTATGTTAATATTTTTATAAATTTATTTTATTGTTTTTAAAATTTAATTAAAAAAAGAAAATATCTTTTTAATCATTATTAATCATTAAATTTAATTGTTGACTTTGATCAATAAATGAGTATAAGTTATAAGAGGTTACAAGGCTAGTTCATTTCACATTTGATCATAATTATGCAATGAATCTAAAATTTCCCTTTGGTAATTACTTGGGACGTTATTTTTGTAGAAACCTGAGCAAAATGCATGAGGAAATATACTTGTGTTCTGTCTCTTAGGTGGCATATTTGCTGGAGTTGCTCTTGAATGGCTCTGGCTCATTGGTAAAGAAAACTTTTAATAAGGAAATGTTTTATGTTATCACCTTAAAGAAACTGATAGAAATTACATATTGAAAACATCCTCAACCTTGTCTGATTCTTGTAATTAGATATTTACTTTTAATTTCGATTTATTAAAAAGAGAAAGTATGAAAGATAAAATATTCGATCAAGGATTCCATGCTTTAATAATGGAAAGTTTACAAAATTGATGTTGAAAGTTATGCATTTATATGAAGACATGTTGACTAAGATTAAAAGAGACATTGCCGGTTAAGTTCCTTCCATTAAATTTTAAATTTTCACCCCAAAATTAGGCCAAAGGACATTTTCCCACCCATAGTTTGAGGCAGGGACAAAATCCCACCCCCTTAAGTTTAAAAGCCCGTTTTCCCATCCATCACCTATTTTTTTTATTAAAAATAATATATATACAGTAATAATCAGGGGTATTTTTGTCTTTTTAATATTAAAATTTTATAAATTAATAAAATAAAATTTATATAAATTTAAAAATTTAAAAAATTAAAAAAAATTTTGAAAATCAAAAAATCCCAGAAACCACCGCCGCCGGCACCGGTGGCGGTGGCCGCCCATAATAGAACCAGGTGGCCATTTCCAGCCACCTGGTTCCAGGGGAGGCCAGATCTGGCCTCCCCGTTCGGTGGAGGCGGCCAAATCGGTCGCCTCCAGTTTCGGAGAGGCGGCCAGATCTGGCCTCCTCCTCCTGAAATAAAGGCCGAAAACGGCCGTAAAGGGCCGACCTTGGCCCCACTGGCCGTTTCCGGCCTTTATTTCGGGCGGAGGCGGCCAGATCTGACCGTCTCCTCCGAAATTGGAGACGGCCGATTTGGCCGCCTCCATCGAACGGGGAGGCCAGATCTGGCCTCCCCTGGAACCAAGTGGCCGGAAATGGCCACCTGGTTCTATTATGGGCGGCCACCACCGCCGGTGCCGGCGGTGGTGGCTGCTGACATTTTTTGAATTTGAAAAATTTTTTAAAATTTTTTAAAATTTTTTTAATTTTTTATATTTTTATTATAAATTACTAAATTACCCTTTTAATTTTTAAAAGGGTAATTTAGTAATTTTAATAAAAAACTAATAAAAAAATGAGTGATGAGTGGGAAAACACGCTTTTAAACTTAAGCGGGTGGGATTTTGTTCCCGCCTCAACCTATGGGTGGGAAAATGTCCTTTGGCCCCCAAAATTAATAATAGAAAATTCCAGCCAAGATTGTACATGTGGCATTTCCAACAACTCTGTAAGTCTATATAGTCACTCCAAAACTTAATAATTGAGAGAATAGGATCCGATTTGCCTTTATACATTATAAACTCAGGATTTGCAAGACTTGCCAAAATGTCAGAGTTGGCCATTTATGCATATTTAAATTTGTGATAAAAATTTGCAGTTATGACAGTGTGACCATTTTTTTTTCGAAAACTTTTATTCATACTAATCGATTAACTTTAACTAATTAAATAGGTTAAACTCAAGAGTTTATGATGATCTAAACTTTCAATTACAAACTAGATAAATTAAAGGTCATTAAGTTTATAGGAATAGTTTAATCCATGCTACTATTTTGGATGACCTATGCCCCTATCACTAGATCAAACTTTTGGAGTTGACTAACAACTTGTTTGTTCTGATTGGTCTGTCCCTCTTTCTTTATGCCATAGATTGAACATCTTTTCCCTTATGTTATCAATTGGCATTACTCCTTGTAAGTACTATAAATTGTTGAGTTGTGCAAGTAAAAAAACTTGGTTTAAAATTAAATGAGTTGTGTAACTTTTGTGCATTTAAAAAATTTTGGTTTAAAATTAAATAAGTTGTGTAACTTTGTGCAAGTAAAAAATCTTGATTTAAAATTAAATGAGTTGTGCAACAAAAAATCTTGGTTTAAAATTAAAAGTTTTTTTTTTTTTAATACATTGAATATTCAAGTTCAATAAGTTAAGTGATAAAAAGCTTTCACCAATGCTTTCTTTTTTAACTTTTGCCTTTTTGCAACTGGATTTAGCCACATCAGGGAAAGGAGGGATTAGAACTTTTCTTGGTGTATGTGCATCTGTTGCTTGTTTTGGAGTAGCATATGCCCATGTTCAGGGTGGAATGTTTGGGGACTTATCATTTATGTGTCCTGAATTCATGCAGGTTGGTATTCTTGTAAGAGTCTTTTGAATGTTCTATTTCAAACTATTCCTAAATACATTTTCAACAGAAATTTCTGTCATAGTACACTTTGGTTTTTTGTTCTGCAGTCTTTTCTTGCTGGTTTGGCTGCATCAAGAGCTCTTACCTGAGCTCTGAGGCTAATAACAGTGGCAGCCTTTAAAATATCAAAATGGTCTTCGAAATGGAGTTAGTATGTGATTTTTGTTTTCCTACTAAGCATATTGTCTGTTTGTACTCCTCTTTTCATTATTCAACAATTAGTTTTACATTTTGCTTTCCAGCAGCCAACAAAAATTAGCTTTTAAACATTTGAAATGTTAATCACATGCTATAAGCTCCTGTATATAACAAGTTAAAGAAAAACTACTTTATTGGGAGAGGTCCAATTTAATGCCCTATTCTATGAAATAAAAGTTAGTCATCATAAATTTTCCACATGTTAGATTTGATGACTTCTCGTCATTTTGGTAGTGTTATTTCTAGTATGCACATTCTTTGAGTTTATGTGCATTCTATTATATGCATTTTTCTTCCCTAAACAGCCAATAGTGAAGTATTTCTGCTCCAAGGCTGCACTAGAAGGATCAAAAATAGTTTCAGCTGACCTGGCAGCAGCTGGTATCCAAACAAAAGTAGGCCAAGTTTGTTGCACTTATTATGAACTTTCTTGTTATCACTGAATATTATGGGATTTATAGAAAGCCACTAGAATATCTTTTGAAATACTTGCAGGTTGAAGATGAAGCTACGTAGCAGCAACAGTTGAGCATTAATCAACTATTATTCCAGAATATAGATTATGCGTATTTCTGATATATATGTTGATATTGTCCATTTTTCATGGTTTCTTGTATGAAAATACTGGACATCACCAATTAGGTGACACCTGCTAAGTGGTCTTGTATGACCAAAGAACATGTTTTTGTTCACTTGAAATGAGTTAGTTTCACAAAATTGTTTGAGAAGTATACTTTATTTTTGTACAATTCAAATGAAGCGTCAAAAAATGGTTTTCATTTGGTCTCTCCCTGTCTTTTGATTGCAGACTTTCCTCAAATTCCTTGTCAAACTTTTACTTGTCTTCTATGCTTATAAATGCTACAATGCGATGAAGTTACCTCAATATCTAGAATTTTTTTGTCACAAATTGTTGAAATGTCTCTATGCATTCTTGATTTGAACAAAAACTGTAAAAGTAAATAAAAGCCATAGCTGCTAATCTTTCAGGTATCCACTCGTTTTAGTTGCATCATACAATGTGCAGAATCTAATATCAAGATACATCCCCCTTGTGGAATGCCTGAAGTTGGAATCCAGAAAAGGCCTAATGATTGCAATTCTTGCTCGTTTCTTACTTGTTCCTGCATTCTACTTCACTGCAAAATATGCAGATCAGGGATGAATGATCATGCTTACCTCCTCGTTGGGGATCTCTAATGGTTATCTAACTGTGTGTCCTTACAGTAGCACCCAAAGATTGCAAGGTTAGTTCACTACACAATTTTATCATTATTGTGCAAAGAAACCAAAATTTCCCATTGGTTCCTAATAAAATTTAATTGGATGTTGTTTCTGTAGGGACCTGAGAAAAATGCCTTGGCAAATATACTAGTGTTATTTGTACTCGGTGGCATGTTTGCTGGAGTTGCTCTTGACTGGCTTTGGCTCATTAGTAAATCAGAGGTCTAATAAGAAAAGTCTTTATCTTGTTACTGTCAAGAAGCTTATGCAAGTTACAGAATAAGGGGAACATGAAAGACTGCCATCCTCTATCTCAAATTAAATCCGTTAGAAGCGTCACTCACCCAAAACATGTGTTATATGCAACTGAGCAGAAAAGTGAAGAACCCTTGGTCAACCGTAACATGCCAAGTGGTGTAAAAACGGTGAGTTTTGACAAAGATATTCTCTTAAAATGCAATGTTTTGCTGGCTGGTTGTTTCTTGTACTTTAGCCCAAGCCCAAGCTCAAGCTTGAGGGGCCAATGAAATTATATTATTGATGAAGGCGGCTTAAGACTTTGCACCCAAGTTGTTAATTGCTTCGTACCAAAATAAAATCGTCGTAATATTGAAGATATTGCTTTTAAGAGAAATAATAAAGAAAAGGGAATATCCAGCTGAGGTGGCAATTTAATGGTTGACTTTGACAGCACAACCACCTTCCGTTTCAACCTGAGATAAGTAAATATTATACGTTTTTATGCCATACATTTCAGATTTAAATAAATTAATAAAAAAAAGATTGTGTTTGTTGACCTCTGATTCTATGCCACCAATTTTGGACAAATGATTTCGTAATAAAATTTTCCTAATAAATGCCACCAATTCTAATGGTTGTCAAAATTTGACAAAATGGGGGAAACTTTAATTTTTAAAGTTTGAGGGCGAGGGGGGCCGCTTTTGAAAGTTTGTGGGTGAGAAAAGGTATTGTCCATGAATTTATGTTATTATTGACTTTGGACTGATACAACTGTATCTAATAAAGATTTACAAAGTTTCAAACTCATCGCATTCCGAGATTCTTAAACTGTTGCCTTGTTTGTATCCGCCATTTCACATTCTTAGCTGTCATAGACTCAATGTCTTTCTTTTACCGTTTCATACTCTGCAGTTCACACTCCACGCCCCCTTTTTAAAGAAGTTCATATTTGTCTTCTTCAGTGTTGACGCCTTGGTATATATAATTCAAGCTCCCACGGTTTGTTTCTGCTTCTATACTGTCAATAACTTCTAAACTTTGATCAACCAATATCTTAGGAAGAAGCCATGAGTGTTGACGTCGGAAGTAAGATTCCAGAAAGGCTTGAGGTTTGTGTTGGATCTTTATTTGATTTATTGAAGCAGAAAACAAGTGAAATTGCTTCCATTTAGATGAAGTTATGGTGTTAATTTAGTTTCTGCACTAAACAGGGAAAGTATAAAGCAATGGCTATTTGTTGGATTCTAGGCCTTGGTTGCCTTGTGTCATGGAACAGTATGCTCACAATAGGAGATTACTACGGTAAATTGTTCAAGGTAGGTAATAATCTCACCCTTTTGCAGTCACAGATAATCTAAATGTTGTTTCTGTTAACAGCTTTTGACATATGCTGAATTCATTGTTTGTTGGATAACTGTGGGAAAAATTAACTCCCTTAAGACATAATATGAATTGATTTGGTTTAAAAAAGTAGAGCCTTCTTGTTTTCTTTTTCTTTCAATTTTACACAAAGTATTGCTCAAAGATAAGTGCTTGAATCTGATTTAGCTGATACTGTTATTCCGATTTAAGAAATACCATCCTACAAGGGCACTTACCCTTGTTTATGAAACATTTGCACTCGGGACGATGGCAATATTAGCATACAAGGAGTCAAGGATTAATACTAGACGGAGGAACTTAGCTGGTTATGCTCTTTTCTTTGCAAGTACTTTCGCACTTATTCTTGTAAGTATTTCTAATGTTTCTTTATGTACTCTTCTGTTTCAAATTGTTCTTTTGTTTTTTTTTAATCATTCTGTTGTTTCTGTTTATGTTTTTCATAATATATGAACTTGTCTAATGTTTGTGACAGTTGGATTTAGGCACATCAGGGAAGGGAGGACTTGGACCTTTTCTTGGTATATGTGCCATAGTTGTTATTTTTGGAGTTGCAGATGCCCATGTTGAAGGTGGAATGGTTGGTGATTTATCCTTCATGTGCCCCGAATTCATCCAGGTTGAATACTTTCTGAGTTTTTTTTAATGTTCTTCAACACATTGTTTTTAGCTAGCTTATTAAAGAGATTTTGTTTTTAACTAGCTTATTAAAGAGATTATGTCTCATAGCACATTGATTTTCTAATTCACAGTCCTATTTTGCTGGCATGGCTGCATCAGGAGCTTTAACCTCTGCTTTAAGGCTAGTAACAGTGGCAGCCTTCGAAAATCATCACAATGGTCTTCGCAAGGGAGTTAGTATGTTTCATTTTTTTGGTTACCAGTACAAAAATATCAGTTTCGGCTGAATATAATGTGTATTTAGATGTGTAACAACACCTTAAGGCTTTATTTGGCCTCTAAGAGATTCCATTAATTTATTTTTCATCTTTTTTGCAGTGTTATTTCTAGGAATATGCACCTTTTTTGAGTTTCTATGTATTCTGCTATATGCATATTTCTTCCCTAAACTGCCTATTGTGAAGTATTTCCGCACCAAAGCTGCCTTAGAAGGATCAAAGACAGTTACATCTGACCTAGCAGCAGCAGGAATCCAAACAAATGCAGATAAAGTATTTTGCTAAACTCTATTATTGTGTTGTATACTCAAATGTTTGAGGAAGTTTGCACATAGAAAGCGATAATAGCATTTGCAATTATTGTAGACCGAAGATGAAGGTATGCAAAAGGAACGATTGAGCAACAAGCAACTACTCTTCCAAAATATAGACTACGCACTTGACATTTTTCTGATATATGTGTTGACATTGTCCATTTTTCCTGGTTTCTTATATGAAGATACTGGACATCATGAATTAGGCGACACCTGGTATTAAATCCATTACCCTCTACTTGAAATGATTGATAATATCAGAAATAATGTTACATGTTCTCCTGCACATGGTTGGTGGTCTTTTAGGTACCCGCTTGTTCTTGTTGCATCATACAACATATGGGATTTGATATCAAGATACATCCCGCTATTCAAACGTATGAAGTTGGAATCAAGAAAGGGCTTAATGATTGCAATTATTGCTCGATTTTTACTTATTCCTGCATTTTACTTCACTGCAAAGTATGCAGATCAGGGATGGATGATCGCTCTCACTTCCTTCTTAGGACTCACAAATGGTTATCTAACTGTGTGTGTCTTTACAATTGCACCCAAAGGTTACAAGGTTAGTTCACTTGACACTTGATCATAATTGTGCAATGAACCTACAATTTCCATATGGTAATTAATTGGGATGCTATTTTTGTAGGGTCCTGAGCAAAATGCATTAGGAAATATACTTGTTTTCTGTCTCTTAGGTGGCATATTTGCTGGAGTTGCTCTTGACTGGCTCTGGCTCATTGGTAAAGGAAGCTTTTAGTAAGGAAATGTTTATGTTATTGCCATAAAAAAACCGATATAAGTTACACATTAAAGCCATCCTGAATCTTGTCTGATTCTTGTAATTAGATATTTATTTTTAATTTCGTTTTATTGAAAAGAGAAAGTATCAAAGATAAAATATTGGATCATGACATTGATTTTGAAAAAGATTCCATGCTTTAATAATGGAAAATTTATGAAATTGATGTTGAAAGTTATGCATTTATTTAAAGGCAAAGTTGACTAAGATTAAAAGAGACTCGCCGTTACGCTTCTTCCATTAATTTTAAATTCTCTCCCCAAAATTAATAATAGAAAATTCCAGCCAAGATATATGTTTTTTAATTCTACAAGGCCTAAAAATATGTGGCCTGTCCAACAACTCTGCAAATATATATAAGCATTCCAAGCCTTAATAATTTAAAAAACCGGATTCGGATTTGCCTTCATACATTACAGACGCAGGATAAGAATTCTATCACTGCAGTTTACAGACGCAGGATTTTCCAAATTCCAGAGTTGACCATTTTTGCATGTTTAAATTTGTGTTAAAAATTTGCAGCTATCACAGTGACTGACAATTTCCTTTGTTCTGATTGGCATTTCTCTCCTTTTTTATGCCATGGATTGGACATCTTTTGGTCTTAAAATTGCTATAGCAGTCAAAATTAAAGAAAATGTAATAACACTAAATTTCTAATTTATATTAAAGACCTTTCTCTTTCTTCACTTTCTTCCCTTTCTATCGTTTCTCTTGGTCTCTCACCACCCATTTCCTTTGGCAACCCACCCTACATTCTTAACCCTTCAATCTATTTCTCTATTATATCATAACCTTTCCCTTTCCCTCTCTTTGTCGCACATAATGTCAATCCCTCATTGCCCTCTCTCATTTGTCTTTCATTACAATTTATGCTTTTATTAATGATTTAATCAAATAAGTCATTGACAAAAGTTTAAAATCACAATAGAATTGATGACAACAATGGTATGTTCGTGACAATGATGAGATTATGACAATAATGATTAAAGTTTCCAAATAATTATCAAATTATATTATATAATTTTGAAACTTTAAGAAGATTGAACCTGAGTAATTTAAATGTTAACGAAAGATTGAAAACTTTTTAATATGTCTGAAAAATTCAGAGAATAGAATTATTATTTTACCTTCTAAATACTAATTTTTTTAGACAGGGTTCCATAACAGGTAAGATTCTTGTTAATGGAAAGTGTTTTTGGGCTGCTTGGGAAAATATAATCTACTCTTGCATATATATGGCCACCATTATCAGCCAACTCATCCTTAGCTATCAGTCATTACATCAACCAACTTATATTCAGGAATCTTGGACCTTTTTATCTTAACTTTGGGTGTCTGGGCTCATTTCTGTTTTCACACTTGGCCGTTCACATCCATTCTTTGAGGTAAAAAAAGTTAAGTTCATCATCGTCTCTCTGTTTCTCTGCTCTTGATAAGTTTCTTCCATGTTCCCATGTTTATGCCTTATTATGTGTGATGTTCTCTATAGTCTTATATAAACTGATATTCTTTCTGTTATAAAGCTAGTTGTTTTAGATATTGTCTGTTCTTTGAAGCGGCTGTTATTCTCCATTAAAACTCTGGAGGAAGTGAGCATATTAGTTTCTCATGTGTTAATTTTAACGTCTAGTATTTCATTGTCAATGTAATCAAATACTTTGATAAATTTAAATTATGATAGTTTGCCTTTTGGATATCTTTAATATGCTTTAAGATTAACTCAACCCCTGTGTAAGGAGTCAAAAGTTGTATACTTATTGTTGAAGTCTATATAATTTCATTACTAAACTCGGATGAATGATATTATAGGGAGTAGTCATGACCATTGGTGTTGAAATTGGGGCGCCAGCCAGGCTTGAGGTTTGTGGTCGACTTGTCTTTGGCTTTTTAATGATAAAAATTATGAAATACTTTTAAGTTGTTGAACGAATATGATGTTCATTCTATTTCTGCATTAAACCAGGGAAAGTATAAAGCAATGGTAGTTTGTTGGGTTCTCGGGCTAGGGTCCCTTGTCTCATGGAACAGTATGCTGACAATAGGAGATTACTATGGTAAATTGTTCGAGGTAGGGGCACATCAATACTTATATTAATTGATTTGGTTAGAATTGAATAATTTTTTGCTTTTTTTTTTTTTTTTTGGGAACTTGGCCTTTTTTATATTTAGAATAGCTTAATGTTTAGTTACTGGAACCTGATTCCTAGTTGGATTATTTTCTTTGAAGAAATACCATCCGTCAAGGTCACTTACCCTTGTTTATCAACCATTTGCGTTTGTAACAATCGCACTTCTAGCATACAATGAATCCAGGATTGATACTAGACTGAGGAACTTGGCTGGTTACACTATTTTCTTTGCAAGTACTTTGGCACTCATTCTTGTAAGTACTTTCAATGCTTCTTTTTTACTTTTTCCAGTCTATTCCATTTTTATCTCACTATTTTTCATGTTTATCTACCAATGGCTTCCCATATTGCCTTCTGACAGTTGGATTTAGCCACATCAGGGAAAGGAGGGATTGGACCTTTTCTTGGTGTATGTGCATTTGTTGCTTGTTTTGGAGTAGCAGATGCCCATATTCAGGGTGGAATGGTTGGTGACTTATCATTTATGTGTCCTGAATTCATGCAGGTTGGTATTCTTGTCGGAGTTTTTTGAATGTTCAATTTCAAACTTTTCCTAAATACAGTTTCAACAGAAATTTCTATCATAGTACACTTTGGTTTTTTGTTCTGCAGTCTTTTCTTGCTGGTTTGGCCGCATCAGGAGCTCTTACCTCAGCTTTGAGGCTAATAACAGTGGCAGCCTTTGAAAAATATCAAAATGGTCTTCGTAATGGAGTTAGTATGTGATTTTTGTTTTACTACTAAGCATATTGTCTGTTTGTGCTCCTCTTTTCAGTCCAAAGACAATAATTAGTTTTACATTTTGCTTTCCAGCAGCCCACAAAAATTAGCTTTTAAACATTTCAAATGTCAATAGCTCTTGTATATAACAAGTTCAAGAAAAACTACTCAACTGGGAGAGGTCCAATTTAATGCCCTAATCTATGAAATAAAATTAGAGTCAATCATAAATTCTCCAGATGTTAGATTTAATATGTTTTCGTCATTTTGGCAGTGTTATTTATGGCAATATGCACATTCTTTGAGTTTCTGTGCATTCTGCTATATGCTTTTTTCTTCCCTAAACTGCCAATAGTGAAGTATTTCCGCTCCAAAGCTGCATTAGAAGGATCAAAAACAGTTTCAGCTGACCTTGCAGCAGCTGGCATCCAAACAAAAGTAGGCCAAGTTTTTTGCACTTATTATGAACTTTCATGTTATCTTTTGTACTGAATATTAAGGGATTTATAGAAAGATGGCTTTTGAAATACTTGCAGGTTGAAGATGAAACTATGCAGCAGCAACGTTTGAGCTTAAATCAACTATTATTGCAGAATATAGATTATGCACTTGACCTATTTCTGATATATGTGCTGACATTGTCCATTTTTCCTGGTTTCTTGTATGAAAATACTGGACATCACCAGTTAGGTGACACCTGGTAAGTGGTCTTGTATGACCAAAGAACCTGTTTCTGTTCACTTGAAATTAGTTATTTAGTTTCACATAATTGTTTGAGGAGTATATTTTTGTAGAATTCAAATGAAGCGTCAAAAAAGGGATTTCTTTTTATCTCTTCCATACTTTTGATTGCAGGCTTTCCTCAAATTCCTTGTGAAACTTTTACTTCTTGTCTTATATGCTTATAAATGCTGCAATGTGATGAAGTTACCTCAATATCTATAATTTTTTGTCACAAACTGTTGAATTGTCTCTATGCAAGCACTAATATTAACTGAATAAGCAGTTATTGAAACTGCTTTTGTAAACCAAATCAGCATATAGTTGGTTGTGATGTATTCTTGATTTGAATACAAACTGTAGAACTACTAAAAGCCATAGCTGCTAATCTTTCAGGTATCCACTTGTTCTAATTGCATCATACAATGTGTGGGATCTAATATCAAGATACATGCCCCTTGTGAAATGCTTGAAGTTGGAATCCAGAAAAGGCCTTATGATTGCAATTCTTGCTCGTTTCTTACTCATTCCTGCATTCTACTTCACTGCAAAATATGCAGATCAGGGATGGATGATCATGCTTACCTCCTTCTTGGGGATCTCAAATGGTTATCTAACTGTGTGTGTCCTTACAGTAGCACCCAAAGGTTACAAGGTTAGTTCACTACACATTTCATCATTTTTGTGCAAAGAAACCAAAATTCTCCAGTGATTCCTAATAATATGTAATTGGATGTTGTTTCTTTAGGGCCCTGAGCAAAATGCCTTGGGAAATATACTTGTGTTATGTCTATTAGGTGGCATATTTGCTGGAGTTGCTCTTGACTGGCTGTGGCTCATTGGTAAATCAAAATTCTAATAAGAAGTCTTTATCTTGTTACTGTCAAGAAGCTGATACAAGTTACAGAATAAGGGGAACATGAAAGGCTGCCATCCTCTATCTCAAATTAAATGATATAAAATCATATGTATGGGATAAATTGTAATTATTGACAATGTGAGCTATGTTAATAAAAAATTTTAAAGGTTGTTTATAAAATTTTTAAATTTTTAATATACTCCTCCGTAGTTTCAAATATTACACCTTTCAAATAACATTATAAATTAGAATTGTAAATGTTATTATTAAAAAATATTTGATATTATAGAGGGGTTGGAAATTGTCTTTTTCAAACTTAAAGGATAAAAATTGCGACTTCATCAAACCATGGGTGGGATATCGTTTGACCATTCAAAATTGATGAGTCCTCCAACGTTCAAGGATAAACTACCAATACAGTTTTTTTTAATCTCTTATGGATAACGGTATTTAGTTATTTTTATAGTTACACTTCAATGGTCAACAATTCTTATAAACTTGTCCACTCTTTCTCTTCACCTTTCCCTTAAAACACTTATTCATGCACTCAAGCATTCCGTAAAAACTTGTTCAACAGAAGACTTGTTAGAGTTCTTGAAGTAATCTGTCTGGCGGTTCTCATTAACTGGGTATCGAAATGTTGCCTTGTTGCTGCAATATTCTATATTAAACTACCTTGCTTTCTCTCCACTCCATCCATCTCAATTCAAAATATATTAACGTGATGAAATAATTACACTGGTTTCAATTCATCCTTCTGCAATACGTTCTCAAATTTCCCTTGAAGGTTTTCTCTTCCTGGTTGCTTCCCAAAATTTTGCTGTCTCTCGATTGTAGAGACATTTTTTGTTTTTGTATCTTTGGCAGTATATGTTCTATAAAATTTTCTACTAATGATGTTTTCCTTCTCTGTCTTCCCAAAATGCCAAAGACCAGTGGAAAATCAAGTTCGTATATTACTCATCAGGAATTTGCACAAAGAACCTATTCCAGTTGCATGGGAGAAACCCAAATTCGGGTGGACTAAATTAAACTTCGATGGATCATGCAAAGGAGAAACAGGCAAAGGCAGCATTGGAGGGGTGTTCAGAAACCATAAGGCTGAATTTTTACTTGGTTATTCAGAATCCATAGGGAGAACCACAAGCACCATTGCGGAATTGGCCGCACTAAGAAGAGGCCTGGAGTTGGTTCTCGAAAATGGTTGGAATGATGTTTGGCTTGAAGGCGATGCCAAAACATTAGTAGATATTATTGTGCAAAGAAAACAGGTTAAATGTGCAGAAGTGCAAAGGCATATTAACCACATAAAATCAATCCTACCAGAGCTTAACAATTGCATGCTCACTCATACATATAGGGAAGGCAATAGAGCGGCAGATAGGTTGGCTCAAATGGGACACCAGTACAGGAAGCCACAAATTTGGCTGCATCCTCCTCATGAAGTCTTAAAAATTATGGATGATGATGCAGAGGGTAAGATTTTTCTTCGAAGGCGATAAAAATGATTCTGGGTATCATACTTACGCATATATGTATGTATATATTTTTGGCTTCCATCTCCTCTTCCGGAGTTTGTATTATATTCAATTGTATACTGACAAAATTGAATACAAATGTGTATATTATGCGTGTGTATATATATATATATGCAATATAAAAATGCGTGTAGCTGATAATCCATATTCAACTCTTCTTGGAGACTAAATTGTTCTATACTAAATTCTAGTTCTGGGCTTGGCCGACGTTTCAAAATTGAACAGATATACAAGCCCAAGAGGCTATGACAGCATTCACATCTGGGCATTTTTCTAATGCTTCCGGAGGAAATGAATTAAGTCATTGCCTTGACGAACTTGCTCTGTCATTCTTTCTCATATAAATTTATAGTATATGCAGAAATTACGAGGCCATATACATCTAAGGCAATGAAGTTATTACTTCAAGTGTTAGTTGAAAAATTGGTATCTAAAGTCCAATTGGACCTACCAAGAAAGAGGTCCCACCAAGAAGTTGTTGTAACATGATATGGACAATCTTGAATATAGAAAGGACTCAAATACAAAATAAGCAACATGATAGAAAACCTATGCAGTACAAAGGCTTATAGTACAATGAACCAGTACAGACCACATGCCAACATTGCCTTTGAATATTCAAGTTGAGAAAAGTTCTTCCAACATTGCCTTTGAACTGATGAAGATATGTGGTAGTACAGTCAATACAAAATACTCTGTACTACATTTCATCACCGCGTATAATATATATTCAGCAGATGCACCAAGATTTCAGGATAAAGAAAGCAATTTAGATTGATTCCCAGATTGGAAAAGCATCATTGAGTGCAGCGTTGATGAACTAATCTCTCACTCCATGTTGTTGTTGGATAATTTCATCTGCGCTGCATTCAATCATGTTTTTCGTTCTTTTGGGACTATTTCGACGAATTAACATCCCAGGTTTGGCACTTGGAAATTTCATTCTCTTTCCCTTAACCATGACAGAACAGTCCATGCATTTTTCATTTTCTTATATATTCATTTTCTTTTTCCAGACCCTGATGGATGGAAATTTCAATGCTATTGGAAACACAAAATTGCTGCATTTTGACTAGCATCTGCAATACCTGTAACAATTATTTGTTTCTTTAATTCTGTTATATGGTCATTATAATCACTATTCACCACTGGCCCTTGCAGCTTTTGCAGAAGACCAACGACCAAACAGTCCTCGAAATCGTGGCGATTGCTGGATCTTCCTTTCCTTTCATTTACCACCACAGTGAAGAATTCGAGATTAAAGTGGACTCATTCTCGGTCAATAATCACGGAATATGCCACTATCGATCACTTCATTCTACTCAAGCACCCTACCTCCTTTCAGTTCTTTCCAAACAATAATTACTTCCAGAACGCCTCCCTTCTGCTCTCAATAAAAACCCAAACTTCCGCAACACCGACTTAATGTTCTTGGGAAAATTTTACTTTCCTGGAAAAAACCCAAAATGCCAGAAGAAGAAGAGGCGGGAGCTCTGCCGGACTATCTACGATGTAAGAGAACGGATGGCAGGCAATGGAGGTGCAATCGACGAGTAATGGACGATAAAAAACTCTGTGAAATTCATTATCTCCAAGGCCGCCACGGTGGCTGCGGCAGAAAGTGCCAGAGTCGCTGAAATTACAGAGGAAAGGCAAGAAAATCTTCTAGGTTCAACGCAATCGGTTAATTACGCCACACAAGTTTAAGAAATTGAAGAAAAAGAGGCGGGTGATCGATGAATCTGAGGCATCGGATGAAGCTGTGAAAAAAATGAAATTAAAGCGAGGAGATTTACAGTTGGAACTGATAAGAATGGTGCCAAAAAAGGGAGTAGAGAATCCAAAAGAAGCGAAAAGAGTTTGAAGACGGAGATGGAAAGAATTCTGATAATAGTGACGGCGATAGTGACACGGAGTTCACAACAGCTTTACCGAATGGATTAATGGCGGTTTCTACAATTTATTCTAGTACAAATTCCGAAAATGAAGGTAATTCTTGTGCTGTGAAAGTTGGTGCCGAGCCAGCAGCGGTTAGCAGACGGTGTTTTCGGTCCAAGAACATTGGACCAGTGCCAGTTGACACATGACAGGTTGCCATATGATTATATTATAATTACGAAGTTCGGTTGTTAATTTGGATTTGCTTGCGTAACAAAATTTGTCTATGGGTTATGCCATATAAGAGGGATGATGAGGGTATGAGGAGGAGGAATTCGAGTTTGACAAAGTGTTCAAATTGTCAAAAAATGTTTTTCTGCCCGGATTGTGCAAACGAGCGGTATGAGCTTTTAGATCCATTTTAGTTTGACTTTTGGGCATGTTATGTATGTATAGTTTTTCTTGCATTACAGTTGACCTTGAAATGTTTTGGTTGTAACAGAGTTAGTTGTTAACATAATTCAAGAAGAAAAAAATGGGAATATATATTGACTGTATTAAATCAAGCATATTTGCTATTACATATGATTTGAGGTTTTAGCTTACAAAACATAGAAGTACCAGTGTATTGCATTGAGAACTTGAGTGTCTAATGTGTTTCACTATGAACTCCAATTGATTATATACTGAAATCATGGCCGCCAATCTAGATGAAAAAGAATCTGCAGTTCACCAATTGAAGAAAGTATTGATCAATTTTCTTATCTAGATCTACTGAGATTTGAAAACAATGCTTCTAAAGAACTCTTCTTCCGTCAGGCCAAACCGGCTATCATTTTCTCAATCTAGCTTTAACTAATGTGTATGAATATAATGTTCATAAAGTCAAGACATGTAATCAAACAATTGCCTCTATGAACGACACATTAAATGATTGAAGAAATTTATATTCACTTTCACTCCATGATTTCATTGTAGCCTTTAACTTTGAATCTCGTATGGTTGGTTAAAAGTAGATGTGTGAAATTTATATATGATTTTAGGTATTTTGATACACAAGAAGAGGTTAAGAAGGCTTGTCCAGTTTGTCATGGAATTTGTGGCTGTAAGGCCTGCTCATCAAGTCAATGTAGAGACTTGGAATAAAAGGTTGGATTCTTGATATGGCCACATTAGGAACTATAGTACGCTTAATTTCAGGCTGAATTCTGATGCTTCAATTTACCTCAACTTATGCTTCAGGACCTGTTGAGGGGCAAAAATGAAGTTGACGAAGTTCTGAATTTTCATTATTTTATCTGTATGCTTCTTCCTGGTTTGAAACAAATAAATCAAGACCAGAGCATTGAGCTAGAGATAGAGGGAAAAAAAATAAAGGTATGATAATAATGGTCACTGCAAATGAACTTCCAGATTCATCTTGTAGTCAAGGAATTTTCATGCTGTGATGTCGTTTCACATTGACAGGTCAAAAGCCTATTGAAGTTCAGATTAAACAGGCTGAACTTAACCTCAATAAGCAATTTTTTTGGTCTGATCCCTGCTGCTGATTTGTTATCACATATTTAGTAAAATTTATTCAATGTATCTGTGTTGTTTTTTGGTGCATTTGCTGACTTCTGGAGCAGCAACAACTGTCAGACTTCTGTAACGGATTACCATAGAAGATGCACGAGTTGTTCCTATATGCTTTGCTTAAGCTGTTGTCAAGATAATCTTCAGGAGAGTTTATCTAGAAGCATTAGATCTCTCATTTGCAAATGCCCAAGCCCAAAAAAAGGTTGTATATCTGGAGCCCAACTTTCAGAAAACAGGTCTGTAGGCACCTATCAGCAAGGATATGGAAGCAGAACTTTAGATTCATCTGTATCAGTGCTAAGTAGGAAAGTTCCTGAGGGTGGTGTAGGCATATTATGCCCACCCATGGAGTTCGGTGGTTGTGGTGATAGCCACCATGATTTGAGCTGTGTTTCCCCTTTTAGTTGGGTCAAAGAACTGGAAATTTGTGCCGAACACATAGTTAGCTGCTATGAGTTACCGGAAACCATAGATTTGTCATCACGGTGCTCATTGTGTTCAGAGATAAATGATGAAGCTTATGGAATCAAGCAGCTTCAAAAGGCAGCAACAAGAGAGAATTCTCATGATAATTTTTTGTATCACCCTCCTGTTATTAATGTTCAAGGTGGTAAGATTGAACACTTTCAGAAACACTGGGGTAAAGGTCATCCTGTAGTAGTTCGAAATATACTTCAGGAATTGAGTTGGGATCCAGTAGCTATGTTCTGCTCTTATCTTAAAAATATCGGTTCTAAACCTGGGATTGATGAGGGAACTGTTAACGGTGCTGATTGCTTGGACTGGTTTGAGGTTAGTGTGACATTCTTTTTAAAAATAATTTTCCAATTTATTCTTTCTCTTTCTCTCCTTCTACCTGGTTTGTACACTGTACAGAAATCTAGTGGGGAAAAGTGGTAGTAACCATAACATGTGAGCTTTAATTTAATTTTGGAAAAGTAGTAATTATATTTAGTAACTACAACATGTGAGGCTAAAGGAGTAGTTGGTGATTATAACCCTTAACATGGTTTCTTACAACAACCAAAAGTAACTTAGTAAAATTTTCTAAACATTCACTGTTTGCAGAAGTTGAACCATGGACTTTCGAGCAGCATGTTGGAGAAGCTGTCATCATTCCTGCTGGATGCCCCTACCAGATTGAGAATCTTAAGGTAACAAGTGTAAAACTATTAAAATTCACCATTTTACGTATCATAATAATTGACTTTCACAAAATTAAAAGGTTATGATGTCTACAATTGATGAATATGTGAATTCCAGTAATTTTACATTTGCTTGTTACTTTCCCCTGTGTCTTTCTTTGTCTACAAGTTATGTGGAAAAGATGCCAATATATGAAATGTGAGCTCAAAATAACTACAAGATCTTTTATCTGTAAATGAAAAATTGCTTGTTAGCAGGGGGTGGGACAAAAGAAGAACACACAAATTCATACAATGGACTCTAATTTTACCATGTACTTCTTGTCATTGAATTGGGTGATAGTTTTAGAAGCAGTTTAGATAAAAATGGTGTTTTTATGATAAGTTAGAAGGCTTGAATAACATAGCAACTTTGTAGGTATAGCATTCTGTTTTATAAGCTAATGAAGGGAAGAAAGAAGAGAGCTGAAGTTGAAGATAAAAAAGTTAACAAACACTACTTCTTTCATAAACTTGCGGATGTTTTATACACAGCAAAAAATAAATGAGCACCGTACATAATTCAGCTTAAAACCTGGATCATCACATATTTTGAACAAAAGTAAGTCAACAAATACCCACTGCTACAGCTTACAAACATATAACTAAAATTACCCAAATAACCTCAACTAATCAACACTCCTCCTTTGAGGTTTTTGGTATTACTCCAAGCTTCATTCTCAGGTCTTCAAATTGAGTCTTAGGAAGAGATTTTGTAAATATATCAGCAATTTGATCCTTAGAACCACAATGCTTCAAACTGATGATACCAGAATTCACAGCCTCTCGAATTGCATGGTATTTAACACTAATATGCTTAGTCCTACCATGATAGACAGGATTTTCAGCTATTGCTATGGCAGCTTTGTTGTCCACATACAGAATAGTTTCATCATTTTGAAAGAGACATAAATCAGTCAACAATTTAAGCAACCAAACTGCTTGATTCAAAGCTCCTGCTGCAGCTATATATTCTGCCTCGGCAGATGACTGAGCCACCACATCTTGCTTCTTAGAGTTCCAGCAAAAAACAGCACTACCAAAGGTGAAACAATAACCGGAAGTGCTTTTCGAATCTTCTGTGCTCCCTGCCCAATCACTATCAGAGTAACCCACAAGATTATTATTCTGAGATTTTGAAAACCACAAGCCATACTCAATTGTACCCTTTATGTATCTAAGGACTCTTTTGGCTGCATTCATATGAATGTTGCTGGGAGCTTGCATAAATCTGGACAAAAGTGAGGCAGAATACATGAGATCAGGCCTACTTGAGCATAGATACAAAAGACTACCAATTAAACTTCTATAACTTGATATATCCACAATGCCAACTGTGTCTTCAACTTTAAATTTTTCATTTGCAACTAAAGGAGTGCAAACTGGTTTGCAATGTTCCATATGGAACTTTTTCAGCAGGTCAAGGGCATATTTTTTTTGTGACACAAAAATGCCAAGGCTAGACTGACTTATTTCTAAACCCAAGAAAAAGTTCATCTCACCCAAATCTGACATTTCAAACTCTTCTTGCATGGATTTTTTAAATTCTATCACTGAATTGAAGTCTCCTCCTGTCACCAAAAGATCATCTACATATAAAGACACAATTAGCTTGACTTCATTCTTAACTTTCTTGATGTAAAGTGTGGTTTCATTCAAGCTGCAGGCAAAGCCTTGGTTAAGCAAATAGGTATGGATTCTGCTGTACCAAGCCTTTGGAGCTTGCTTTAATCCATAAAGTGCCTTATGCAATTTATAAACCTTTCCTTCTTGACCTGGAACTTGAAAGCCCTCTGGTTGTTCAACATAAATACTCTCCTTTAGAAAGCCATTAAGGAAAGCTGACTTCACATCTAAATGATATATTTTCCAGCTTAATTTTGCAGCTAATGCAATTAACAACCTGATAGTGTCATACCTAGCAACTGGTGCAAAAGTATTTGTGAAATCAATTCCAGGTTGCTGCAAATACCCTTTAACAACCAATCTGGCCTTTAACTTATTCACTGAACCATTAGGATTAAACTTGGTTCTGTATATCCATTTCACACCAATTACATTATGAGTTAAAGGCCTGTCAACTAGACTCCAAGTAGCATTCTTGTTAATGGCTTCAATTTCAGATTTCATAGCTGCTATCCAACCTTTATGGTTAATAGCTTCTTCAAATGAATTTGGTTCTTCAAAGGCTGTATTGCACCTACTGTACACATCCTTTAAACTTTTCATTCTAGCAGCAGGTTCTTCTTCATCATTTGAATCAGCATTTAAACCAGGTTGTAGAGGTGACTTTTGCGCAATCCTTGGCTCAACTTGGTTTTTAACATTTTCTTTCCAATTCCAGCAAGATAACTCATCAAAGATTACATTCCTACTGATCATGATATTTTTGGTAAAGGGGTTATAGATTCTGTACCCTTTGGATACCAGACTGTATCCAACAAACACCCCTTGTTGTGATCTTGCATCAAGTTTGCTTCTTTTTTCATGGGGTACATACACATAACACACACACCCAAACACTTTTAGATGATCAACTGATGGTTTATGTCCATACCAAGCTTCATATGGTGTAATATTTTGTAATGCTTTAGTGGGCAGCATGTTGGATATATACACTGAGGTATTAGCTGCCTCAGCCCAAAATGATTTTGGTAGCTTCTTTTCCAGCATCAAACACCTTGACATCTCAAGAACTGACCTATTTTTCCTTTCAGAAACTCCATTCTGCTGTGGAGTATAAGGGGTTGTCAATTGATGGACTATCCCTTCTGCATTACAGAAATCAGTAAAGGCTTTGGAGGTGTACTCGGAGCCATTGTCAGTTCTCAGCACTTTAATTTTGCAACCAGATTGTTTTTCTGCAAGAGCTTTAAACTGCTTAAACCTGTCTAAGACTTCAGTTTTTTGTTTTAAAAAATAGATCCAACAAAATCTTGTACAATCATCAATAAAAAGTAAAAAGTATCTACTGCCATTGAAAGATACTTCACTTATTGGTCCGCACAAGTCAGAATGAATCAGTAATAGTCTTTCAGAAGCTCTTGAGTTATTTTTTAAAAAAGGTAATCTGGTTTGTTTGCCAAGTTGGCATACATCACATACACCCTGGTCTTCATGCACAGCAGGCAAATTTAGCACTAAATCTCCAGTGAACATGCTTTTCAAATATGAGTAATTTAGATGACCAAGTCTTTTATGCCATAAACTAGAATTTACTTCATCAAGCTTAAATGAATTTGTACTAGTTTGAGGCCAGCATAACGTAAAATTTTTGTCTTTCATTCTCACAGTCATCAAGTCTAAACCACTGGGATCCACTATAGTGCAAGCATTATTTTGAAAATGCAAGGCATACCCTTTTTCAATCATCTGTCCTACACTAAGTAAATTGTGACTTATTTGTGGGACATAAAGAACATCCTGAATATATCTCATACCTGTTGGAGTGATGATTTTTGCTGCTCCTTTTCCTTCAACATCAAGGAATTCTCCATTGCCGATTCTTACCTTGGACACATACGTCTTATCCAAGTTTTTGAGAATGGCAGCATTGAAAGTCATGTGGTTGGAACAACCACTGTCAATTATCCAAGACTCCTGATCTCTTTGAGTTAAATAGCATGATGCTACAAAGAGATTTTCACTCAAGTCTTCCTGCTTCTCTAGAACTTGAGCTTGCTGTGCATGAGTGCTAGTCTTATTCTTACATACTCGATCAATGTGGCCTTGCTGATTGCATATTTTGCATTTAGCATGTGGTCTGTACCAACAGAAATTAGGAAAGTGTCCCTTTTTCTTGCAATAAGGACAAGGTGTAATCTTTCCTTTTCTGTCACCAGATCTGTAACCTTCATTCCCTTGCTTCCATTTTTCTTTTTTTTCTACAGGTTGCCTTTTGTTGGAGCTATAACCTGCTTTCTTCTCATTGAGCTTTACACTAAGAGCTCCTTCAACAACTTCCTCTTGTCTTAATGCTCTCCTTTGGTCTTGTGCTTTCAAAGCATTCACAACTTCAGACAAAGTTAATTCTGAAAAATCTTTTGTATCTTCAAGTGAAGAAATTTTTGACTCATACCTCTCTGGAATGCTCACCAGAATTTTTTTCTACTACTCTCTGATCATTGAACTTCTCTCCCATCAATCTGATTTGATTAACAATCTTCATTATTTTATCCACATATTCCTGGACAGATTCAGTTTCCTTCATTTTGAGCACCTCAAATTCCCTTCTTAAATTAAGGATCACCATTTGCTTGGATCTCTCACTGCCTTGAGAGTCTTCTTTAAGTTGATCCCAGGCTGTTTTTGCAGTTTCACAGGCAACAATTTTTAAAAATACTGCATCAGTCACAGCTTGGTGTATAAAGGACAAGGCTCTTGGTGCTTTGGTTAATTCTTCTTCATACAACCTTATCTGATTCAGAGTTGGGTTTGGCCCCAACGGAGAAGGTTGTTTCTCCTCCTCAACATATTGCCAAAGTCCTACACCTCTCAAGAAGGTTTTCATTTTGACTGCCCAAATATGGTAGTTCTCACCATTATAAGCAGGTGGAGAAATGGAAGATGAAGAAGATGAAACCATAAGAGATTGATTAAAGAAAACTTATCTGTCTTGCTTGAACAAAGGATATAAACTGCAGTCCCTTAAGATCTGAGTGGCTCTGATACCATGATAGTTTTAGAAGCAGTTTAGATAAAAATGGTGTTTTTATGATAAGTTAGAAGGCTTGAATAACATAGCAACTTTACAGGTATAGCATTCTGTTTTATAAGCTAATGAAGGGAAGAAAGAAGAGAGCTGAAGTTGAAGATAAAAAAGTTAACAAACACTACTTCTTTCATAAACTTGCGGATGTTTTATACACAGCAAAAAATAAATGAGCACCGTACATAATTCAGCTTAAAACCTGGATCATCACATATTTTGAACAAAAGTAAGTCAACAAATACCCACTGCTACAGCTTACAAACATATAACTAAAATTACCCAAATAACCTCAACTAATCAACATTGGGGAAGCTGTATGATTTCAGTTTTAAGCTCAATAGGGAATTTATCAACGGTTATGCTTTATTATTGTTTATCTAATGCATGATGACCTGCAGTCCTCTGTTAACGTGGTTTTGGACAGTGTGTCACTGGAAAGTGTTAGCGACTGCATCCAGTTGATTGATGAACTCCGACTGCTTCCATACAGCCATAAAGCCAAACCAAACAAACTTGGGGTAACCTTCCAATGAACCAAGTGTAAGATTTTCCATGTTTCCTAGGCAAATTGACTGAAAAAGTGAACATGATTTTACCTTTTTGACAAAGCAGGTGAAGAAAATGGCACTGTATGGTATTAGTACAGAAATCAAGGAAATCCGTGAGCTAACACATGTAGAGTAAGGTTTAGTGCCCATAGGATGCAGAAAGTTTTGTTTCCTGTCTACTTGTTTATCTCATTCTCTGAAGCATGTCAGAGTATACAACATCTAGTTCAGGGTTGTAGTTGCCACAGTACTATGACTTGAGTTACCTCCGCCAGAACTCCCCCAGAACTGTAAGTTCCATTCTGTGTTTTGGGTAACTCCATTCATCTGCAAGTACAGAATTGGGAATACTGTCAAGAAGGTGAACATTTTACTATGAATAGGACTATATATGTTCATGTGCGATGGTTACAGCTTGCAAAGGGCAAACACACTGAAAAGTATTCTTTTAATTAGATCACTGAATTCTGCGAGTTTAAGAAAATTCAAGAGAAGAGTGTTGGATCCATGAATATAAATTTGTGCAACCAAGTTATCAGTCATGAATGATGCTTTATGGTGAAAGTACAATTGTATATAGTAGACATAGAAGTTCTACTTGTTAGTCATGGCTGACAAGTTTGTATGAGAACTTGGAAAGGTGGCTCACTTAGAATTCAGTCAGAGAAGCAGCTATGCGGTATTTGTGGAGTGGAGGTTTACCTGAAAAAAGAAGTTATCTGCCTTGAAGTGAAGTGCAACCTTACATTTTTTGCTTTATAGCAATTAGACAACACTAAGCACTTTACTTGAACAAACCTGTCCCTGAGTTCATAGTTGCATTGTTGCATAGTGTGCTAGATCCTTGACAATTTATGGTTTCTCTTGATTCAGAATTGCTTAGGTTTTGCATTGATGTCATTTTGAATCTGTGTGATTGAAATCAACCTGCAACTACAACTGTGATATTATTTTCAACTCGTATTGCTTCAAGTTTTTACGCCATTCTAACCCAGCTTGTATGTATGCTTATAGGTAAATCTGGACAGTTAAAACTTGTTCAGAAGGGGTATTTTAAAATTTTATTTTAGCTTATATGATCCTGTAAAATATTTAAACAGTGTTAATTCAACCATGATGATCACCAAACATTTATCACACACAAAACTCTATATATACGCACTTTAAGGGCACATAAAAATAAGCCCCTTAGACTTTCATCATATATGAATTGGGGCTCTATTGAGCTTCCAAAGTAAGAAAGTGCACACTGTACACAACCAAAAAAAACTAGAAAGAATAGAGTGTCAAACAATTCATTGGTCTCTTTTGGCCCAACTTCGCTATTTTGTCTGAGAGTCTGTGAGGTTAATGGTTTATGGGAAAATTGGAATAGACACAGAAGAACCAAATTTGAATATTTGAAAAGAGGCTCAATTTTGAAGAAAATTAATTTAAAAAAAAAAAATCAAGACACTGATCTTATTCCTTTGAACTGGTATATTATACTCTCTTAGTGCTATCAAAATTGTTTCAGTGGATCAGCTTCAAGCAAAAACCTTCTTATGGAGCCATCAGTCCATCAATTGTGTAAGAAAGAGACTTCGCCCAATCAGCTTTCAGTAGTAAAGTTTGTAATGTGTCCATCACATTATACCCAGGATCAAGCTTCCGCTGCCAACCCTAAAAAATGAAACATGCACCAAAACATACAAAATTAAATCCACCATTGATGATTTCAATATATTATGACATCGATATTAAATGTCTACAAAAATTCAGCCACTCAAAGTATATATAATTATATATTCACCTTTTACGTTATTTTTAAAATTATTTGATCCAGACTTGATATTTTCATTATTACATTCTCCTCAAAAAGAGACTACATAATATTTGCAATGAACACACGAGGATAAACTAAATTATAGAGAATGAAAATAAATAGTGAGAGGATGACAGAGACAAAGGTAAGCTTCTCAATCCAGTAATTCAAATGTTTAAAAAGTACCGGAGGTCAAGGTCCTCCAATGACCTTTTCTTTCTTGAGTGTTTAACACCTAATTTTAAAAGGCAAAAATGTAAAAGCACAGTTACCTCAAGAACCAAAGTTGTGACCATCACAGTGCACACATTTCCGTCAATATTCACTCTATGGCGCCGAACTTTTTCAAGTAATTGTTGCATGCACTCAGCTGGATGGACCAAATCACCGGCTGCAGTACCCCAGAAACTAAAAGCCTCTTCCACTTCCTGCCAACACATTTTGTCAAAAGCCATACAAATAAAATGGAATAGAAATCAAATACAATTAAAACATCAATGGAATAGACCCAACAGAATTTAAAAGAGTCAAATGCCTGAATATGAAATAGTGCTCTTCATTTATAAAAGTTCACTTACCAGATGATCAAATGTAATTAAAAGTCCCTAGCTAATATAAAGGAAACCCACTAGAATGATAACAGAAGATATTGGGTTCAACTACCGCTATAGATTTTAAATTTTCTTGTATGGTAATATAGGCAACAATGAGAAACATATAATTTAAGTACAAACAAATACACTTTATGAGTTACGAACAGAACAAACAGGAAGATCTTGTAAAATTTTTTTGCATCAATATAACTCGAGACAGAAGAATCTAGAAAAATTTAAGCCATGGCACACTACCAACAAATAATCCAAATCAGAATTATTCACATCAAAGTAAATAAGTCACGATCCTAACAACAACCTTAATAAAAGCTTTTGGATTTGGGCAGTTCTGTTGCTTTGACAACTTGAGAGTGCACTCTGCAGCAGTGTGCCCATCCCGGCGGGCAACAGCCTTAAAAAATTCCAATAAATTTACTCGATCACTCTTAGAAAGTTCAGCAGTCATGCCTACATCAAGGAAAATGACATGAGGCTTTGATCTAAAGAGCCATTTCTTAGAAGAGTTGCTCTGAGTCACCCGTACAAGAATATTTCCAGGATGCATGTCAGCATGAATAAAATTGTCCACCTGAAAGAAAACACTTAGATGTCATGAAATACAGAAATGATACTAAATGTCTAACTTATAAGTAATAACTGAAACACCAAGCACAGAAAAAGAAGTCATGTAATCAATTAAATCAGTGTTATTGTGAAAAGAAAAATGAATCAGCTCAAAATGGGAATAATAAAAATACAACCCTGAAATTCATCATCCAAAATCATGGTGAGAAAATATGTAGAATGCACATCTCAGGTTCTTTTTTTACATAGAAAGGTAATAAAATTAAACTTCCAAGCAGATTTATTGACAAGATAGAAAGACAAATAACTGTGTAACAACTTTTGCAGGAAGGTGAAAGATTGATTTCTATTAGGGTGCTGAATAAAATTTCACAAAGAAACAATTTGAATATTATGTTGTCAACTTGAAATTACTGTAAATTCAATTCATAACCAACATTAACTTAATTGAAAAGTTAACAACATAAATAGACATAATCAAGCATAAAGTAGACTAGACTTTAAAAAATTTAGCAACTGAAAAATCATAATCATATCAAGATATAAATATAAATTACTCATTCAAGAAATCGTACCAGGAGCATCTTCAAAAGTGCATGAGTCCCTATATGAGCAAGTGCAGTTTTAATCCGAGCATGTCCCTCAAGTTCGTCAACATAGTGTGAGACACTTTCCCCTTGCTCATAGCTTTCCACCAGAACAGCAGGATGCACAAGGGGATACACTGGTCTAGGAAAAGAAACATCCTTCCACCTTCGGAAATTATAAATAAAGCGGTTCAAATGAGAAGCTTCCCTAGAAAGGTCAACTTGAGACATCATGAAAACTGCAAATTGCTGAACACTCTCATCCAACCTTAGCCACTTCAAAGCTGGAATGAATGAAGATATCTTTGCTGCCAAGTTGATTATTATAAAATCTCTCCTAATTGATTCACCAACACCAGGATGTCTAACCTTTATGGCAACTACTATAGGCTTCCCCTTTTGACCAGGCCGAAATCTCAAAGAAGCCCGATGGACTTGAGCTATGCTACCAGATGCTACAGGTGACTCTTCAAAACTATCAAAAATTTCAGAAAGCTCTCGACCAAATGCTTTTTCAATAGTCATTTTAGAATACGCAAAGCTATGTTCAGGAGCTTTAGTGTGAAGCTCTGAAAGCTTCTTACATAAATCTCTACGAAAGAGATCTGGCCGTGTAGCTGCCCATTGACCCCATTTAATGAATGCCGGACCTGCTTTTTCCAAAGTTTTAAGAACAACATGAAGCCACAGTTGCCTAAACTGGACTCCTAAATAATCAGCAAAAGGTGTCATCATTAAGCTAGGTGAGAACAATATCATAAGATAGAAGGTTCTCACAAGCAGCACAACAGCTTCCACGGCTGAATATAGAAATGAGGTCAGAAGTGCATGCCCATCTCGTGCACACAAGTACAGAGCATTTTGCGAAGGGTAATGCTCAGTCTCCGCAGACACGCTCTGTGCCCATGCTAGGTGACCAGATGTGAAGGCAAAAATGCCAGGTAAAACTAGGGGAGAACGTGTCAAAGCCAAGATGACTGCTTGGACGATCCTACTCATAAAGGGGAAAATCTGTTCATCAGAACCTGCATGTAAAAGCCTTCTCCAACCAGTTAGTGCTCGTTGTGTCAAAGTACTACTTGCAGAGGCAGCTGATAAATTCCTGGCAGTGCAACTCCTACAAAAAAGCTCTTTGGTATTATAGAGGGGGTGCCCTCCCCTGCTAAACCCATAATGCGCATAAAAGCTATACTGTGATGCACGTAAACCAACCGTAGCTACAGCTCCATAATTCCTTATTTCTAAATGGCAGCTCCTCTGCTTTGAAACAATACACCATGCAGCTCTCCGAAGATTACGGAATGTCAATATTCTACATCCCAACAATCACACAACTCAATTATAGTTTACAAAATAAGGAAATTCAATAATATAAATCACTTTCGCATCTTTTACCTTCGAGTCATTATTCAAAATCTCATAAAATAAACTACTAATACTAGCAGCTTAAGGTGAAAATTCAATAATTAAAATAAAAAAACCAAAAAAATAAGTTTAAAGAATTAATTAAACAAGAATCATAATTCACGGCAGACATCAAAATTCGATAATTGAGTAACCCTAAACGATAGGAGCGACCAGTAAGGCCGACAGACCTGGACATGGCGTTCCTATGACACGATAACTAGAAGAGACTAACGTGCGCTTGAGGCGAATAATATTGGTAGTAATTGAAAGCATCTTCTATCATTGATTCTTGTTCTGTGTGAGCAACTTGTTCGTGTGCTTCCGTAGCTGTTAGTTAAGAGCGGCGCAGGAGAAAGGGAAGGGAGCGGCATTCACTCAACGGCAGCTCATTATGGGCCGTAGATCTGTTCAATTTTGAATAGTCCAGGCCCACTAAACCTATCCATAATCTGATGACCTGAGCCAGGGCTGCATCCGGGAGTTAAGTTAGAACTCAGACGAGCTTAAACTCGATGCGGCTGATAAGGGGTCAAGTTTGATTCCATAAATTTGAAATAAATCAACAAAATGATTTTGTTTTGATGTGTATATTGATAAAAAGACATTGTTTTAATCAATTTGAATGGAATTTTTCAAACTCAACAAACTAAATTGTCCTAAAATTTGAATTTGAATTTGAGTTCGAACTCGATAATATTAAATTTTTAATAAATTTATAAAATAAATCTTTCCAATCCAAATAACTATAATAAATAAACAAATTGAATTATATATCCTAAATCAAAATTCGAAGACCCTGATTTAATATTCTTTGAATTTTTTAATTTCATCTTTCTTTTTTTTTTCTTCTTCAAATCTATTTAACCTTGTTGTGTAATCACTATTTCCATAATTTTAATATTACATTTTAACCAAACAAAAAGCATTTAAAATAGAGTAATTGGTTTCAACGATCATGAGATTTAGGATTTAAGACTAAATTTAAGTTAAACTGTTTTGATATCTGTTATTAGCTTGACTCGGTTGAACCCAAAATGAAAAGTCATGATTCAAGCTCAACAAAAAATATTTTATTAACTCTAAAAAAGTTAAAATTAATTTTTAAAATTTATGTTTAATGCTTTTAGGGTTAGAGTTTTAAAACAAGGATTTTTCGATACTCTTCAACATAATCATTTTCTCTACCCATAAAGTCATGTCCAATTTTTAGGTTCACTTGGTTCGAGAGCATTAGGATGTACCAAAACCCGTATATACAATCTTATATCGTTTTATCAAGCCATTTAACAAACGTAAATAATATTCCTATGCTCATATTAACATAATATGGATCAAATTTTTCACTCGATCAACTATATATAGTATTTGCTTTTTTAATACAGAGAAAATATGATAACAATATCAAGAGGCATCGAACTATATTTTTTTTTCCAATTGAAAAGATTGAAGTTTATTTTTTTCATTCAAAAGATTAAACTTTCAAATTTTTATATATTAGTGACCGAACTTTTATATTTTCTTATTAAAAAGACTACATTTTTACTGTTTTCTATTAAATATACCAAATTAATAGCTTTAATTCTGAAAATAAAATAAAATAATAATTCCAATTATGTTTGTTCAATACTTTTAATAGAAAATATTGAAAATTTGATTATTTTAACAAAGATATCAAAAAGTTTGATATTTTTAATAGAAATTTCTTAAAGTTCAATTTTTCAATAGGAAAAAAAAAAAACAAAACCTAATACATTCAATAGGAAATTTTTTGATAGTTTGGTAGCTTTAGGTTTAGTTATCCTAAGAGGGAAAAATAGACTCACTTACAAGTGAGAGATTAAACATACACACAAGAGCAAAAATTCGTACATGGGGCTTATCAGAAGCAATTGAAAGCTTGATATGACGCAGCGGCAAAATAAATAAAACTTAGGAGGCTTAAGATTGAATAATATGCATATGAAAACACAGGAGAGTCAATGAATAAATAATGAATCTAAGGAAATCAATATAAAACTAATTGACTTTGATGCAACAAAGTTTTTGAATCTCTGAGACTATTGAAGGTAATATCCTTCCACCTTTTAAAGAAGGCAAAATAGATGTATACGATTTTTCTTCTATCTATGGCACGATGGTGATATGACTGAATTAATAAAGAAAGAGTTAACATGAGTTTACAAGAGGAAAAAAAGAATTCAAAAATAAAATAAATGGATAAAAGGCAAGATAAATTATAAAGGGTTTCACAAAACATAAATTTCAATGAAACATTTTCTCAAGTCTCTATCAAAGATTTATTCAAAATTCTGATGCCATAGATAACTTATTTGGATTTAAGCTTTTACTAAAAAAATCTTTCTGAATGGAATATCAATTGATGGCTTTGGTATACAAAGTAAGAATTCAATTTATGACTTGAAGCAGACTTCTTGAAAGTGATATATCAAATTTGATGAAGTTGTAACTTCATATAGCTTAATAGAGAACAAACTAGAAAAACAAATAAATATAATCATATGAAGATCAGTGAAGGCAAATTTATCTTCATGATATCGTTTTTTGTGTTGATAGTTATGATATTAACCTGTTTCATAAGATCAAGTCAATTCTATCTAAGATTTTTAATGTGAAGTATCTTGGAGACACATAATTTATTATTGGTACTGAGATCCACTAAAACAAAAAGCATGGACCTATTGACTTATCTTAAATGCATACTTGATGTGTGTGTTTAAAAAACTTAGCATGCAAAATTGCGAGACAAGTTGTGTATCTACTATGAACTAACATAACTTTTATATTTGAGATTCTCGAATGATGCCTCTCAAATTTAGGTATGAATTATTGGATTGTAATTAAGAAGATAATAATATGAAATGATTTAAACATGATTTGAAGATAATTTGAAATCCACTCTAGGATATATCATTATACTTGTTAACAACATTCACAACGATGTACATTGAATTTTTTTATTATAGAGCAAATTCTCAGGTTATATGGTTGAAATATTACATTTTCAAACCACTTGATATCAACTCTATTCACCACAATATCAATGCAATTGTGTGAAAAAACACCAATAGATTAAGAATTATAAAAATCAAATATCTTATATTTAGGAACCTCATAAAAAAAAAAAAGAGATATTATGTATATGATAAAGTATATAAGTACAGAGTTGATATAGGCTAAGTCTCTACATAAATAACTAAAACATATAACCCTAAAAGTATTTAAAGTCTATTGATATTTATCGTTAGTAAGAGTTTTATAACTTGTTAACTTAATGAAAGTTTATTATTAAGCTAACATTTTTTTTATTCTAATTTTATACATGTTTTTTTGTTGAAATATATGTGCATGTCTATGATTATGGTATAATCTATGTCTCAAAACTTAGATGTTCCCTTGAGTATGATAGTTGTCTATGTATGTTTTGTAATATTTTGAGTAAAAGTGAAATATACAAACTTCACTGGAGGTTATCAACTTTATTAATCAATAAAAAAAAAAAATTCTTGTTCCTTTTTAAATATATAAGTTAAAAAGAAATTATAAAGATGATTGATGGAGAGATAACAATGTTTTTAATTATTTTATTAAGTGTTATTCATGTCATGTTCTCGTATTATTAATTCGTATTACTTTGATTATTAGTGTTTGTGATTGTGAATAATCTTATGTCAATAAAAGATTTTAATAACAATTTGATTCATTAGTAGTAATCTACTATATATTAATTATGTCATCTCTTTAAAACTCTAACAAACCAACTTTATTTGTTGAAAATCATTATTTAATGAAGTTTGAATGAAGAAAGGCTTGTCACTCCAATACATGAAAATATTTTACAAAAATAATAAATTCAGAATGCATGACATATCAAATATTCGTATGACCCAAAAATTTTAATTCAGTATTTTATATTGATTCCATGATTCTCCAAACTAGAAAATTGAATGAATATATTTTACTCACGTAAAGTTAAATCTAACGAAAGGTTATACCTATACCCGATTGCCTACATTTACACACTCAAATCTGAAAAAGTAATAACAAAAGTATGTTGCTCCTGTAATCGCAGCAAAAATAGGCCAACAGTCCATTGTTTTTATAGTCACTAAAGAAATTTATATCAATATCCTAATCTAAGTAACATCCGAAAGCCGTGGAGTTTGATCTTAATCGGATGTTATACAGGTTTACACCCATATCTCTTGAGCACGAAAGTCATGCTACTCATTAGTCAAACTATTCCTTAGGGCTCCATATATGTTAGTCCATATAATCAGTGGTCAACGCTAGAAAATTATGCTGAGGCCCCCATTTCTTGTTTCAGTTGTTCTCATTTTCTTCTGAGAAAGTGCTTTTGTGTCGTCCAAAAGCAAATAACAAAGCTGCACTGAGGAAAAAAAACATGGAAGAAAGTTATAAAACAAGGAAATCTAGCCAAGGCAAAGACAAAATCCCACTTTAAGGGTTTCCTCATTCAAAATAATGAAAAACGTTTTTCTTTGGGCGGCCGAGACAGAAAGAGATCGACGTTATGACTCTTCACCGTGGTCGGCTCCTAGTCAAAACGGTGGCCATTATCTTTATATATACTTGAAAATTGTCTGTAACTTTTGACAAGTCAACCTCCAAATAGGACCATGTACACATTATATTGATTAATGTAATATATGTTCACATCTAAGACGCGAGAGCCAGAAGACCTGAATCTAAGTTTTGATGTATAAATGACGTATGGCTTACATGGTTGATGCAGAGTTTGACCTAAAGAATCGGTAACAGTATATATTTAGAACATTAATTAGCTCAGCTATGTCTTCACCATTGCCCTCTGAAAGATGTTGACCATCTACAATTCATTGTTCATGCATCAGTTACTTCATCAACATTGTGTTTCTGAAGCAGACGGCGACAGTCGACTCACATCCAATAAACTTGGGTTTCGTTCGTCTTCTTCACCCTCTGAACCCCGCAGACACTGAAGCTTAATTTCTACGTAATTGCCATTAATTTGCAAATTAAAAACTTGCATAAGTCGACACACGTAGATTATACAATGGTTTACTTCTATTCATTAAATGCTTTTTGCTGCTCTCCTTAGGACTTGCTGTATTATATATTCTGCCGGGTAATTGAGGAATACATCTATTGTTTACAAACTAAAAATACGTTAATAAACTGAGTTTGGTGGGTGGGGATCATTCTTTTGAAAAGCCAACATAAAGTGAAGTTAGATTTAATTTGCATGCCACTTTCATTCAACTTTCTGCTTATCAATGATTGACCTAATCATGCACTTACTATTAATCTTAGTGGATTAAGCTATTATTACACAAAAAGCCAAGGTTTATGAAATAATCGGCGAGTTTAAGTCAAGTTATCAGTTCACAAAATCAAAACCCCAAACCCAAAGCACCTCTTGAAAACTAGATTAGACCCATCCTATTACCGGGTCAACCAGTCACTCCGGGACCCACTTGTAATTATTGTTTCCACGTGTTCAAAAAATATTAGGTCTTTCGTTTGACACTGAAGCTATTAAATGGGGTAGAGATAATAAAGGGACAAGAAACAGCACAAGAGACACGCTATGATTATCCATAAAGCTAGGCTCTCGTTTATATGGGGTCCCGATTGCCTTAAGGTCACCGCCAGTTAATGGACAGGTGCCTGTCTTTTTTGTCAAACTCCGTTGCCCATAATCCCCATGCAAAACATTACTTTATTTGTACGTGAAAAGACAGTTCCCCTAACAGGTGTCAGGGACACGTTTAGCCTCGGTGGCTCACGCCGGGATTTGACTGCCTGTTGGGAACTTTAAACAATCTTTCCTTCTTTCTTTGTTTATTTCAATGATATTTTGATTGCTTTTGTTCAACTTTTTTCTCCTTTAACTAGAGTTTATATTTTACTTCCATAGCTTCTCTAGAGATCAAAATTGGCCTTCTGGCCATTCGTGGATATTTGAACATTTAATAAGATTTCTAAGGCAAATTAAGATCATTAAATATAAGCAAGGATTGAACAATACCAAGACATATCAACTATGGAAACTTTCCATTAATTTAAAAATGAAAAGAAAGGGCGGGATCTTCTTACTTCCTGATACAGTAAGCTTGAAAAAAAAATGCAAGAAATAAAACATTAGAAACTACGACAAATATCAACACGACCGGATCCAATACCCAGAAAATTGAAAAAAAGAAAAAAAGAAGTTGGATTAGTTTCATTTTGAAATTATATGAATTCATTAACACCCAAAATATCTGGGATTTCAAACTTCAACACATCACTGCAGTAGCTTTCCCTCTCATCTTCAGTACTAATATATGTTGAATATGAATTCATTGGAGTTGGACTGGAAGATGGCGTCGATAAAACTGATGTGAAGCTGAAATTTTGGTTACTGTTTTTGGAATGGAAATTTGAAGTTTGAGATGAAGGATCCATGACTCTTTGATCAGACCCATAGTAATTAGTGTAAGTAGGAGGTAAAGGCATATAGTCTTCAGACCAATTTGAGAGTATCCCATTACTTTGCCAGTCATTTAATGGAGAATTCTGGTTGCTGAAGTTGTTAAAATTTGTGGGAAATTGCTCTACATGGGGCTCCATCAATTGTGCTTCGTTAGGAAAAGAAACAGTGCAGGGAGTAGTCAATGTGGTGCAAGCTGGAATATCTTGAACGGGAAGTTGAAGATGGTCATCAGTCTGAACAAACTGTTGATACTGATTATGAGGATTGCAGAGCTGGTTTTCTTCCTCATTTTCAAGAAGGAAATTTTGGTTCTGACCTTGGTTTTGGTTTTGATTTTGGCTTTGGCTTTCACGTTGAGATGACATGAGAGAAGTTGCCAGTCTTAGAAGTTCTGGATTAACTAAGGGTTGGAAACCGAGCAACGTTGAAATGTTCATTTGAGATGAATTGTAAAGAGATGAGCTTAGAATTGAAGAGATATCAAGAAGATCAAGGCGAGGACTGTGAGTGACTGGATCGATTCCCATACGAAGAAGCCTTTTACGAATGTGTGTGTTCCAGTAGTTCTTGATCTCATTATCTGTTCTTCCAGGCAAGCGAGCAGCAATGTTGGACCACCTATAATCAAACAAGGAATAACAGAAAATTAATGAAGATCATATCGTTGAAAATGGAAACAATTAAACCACATATTCAAAACTAGATAAAGACCTACTTGTTCCCCAATATACTATGCAGCTGAATTATTGTCTCTTCTTCTTCAAAAGAAAATCTTCCTCTCTTGATATCAGGTCGCAAATAATTAGTCCATCTAAGACGGCAGCTCTTTCCACACCTTTGCAGACCTAAAATTTCAACATAAACACACATCCCATTAACACAAAGTCTTAAAAATGGCCAATGAAATTAAAAATAAACTTCGAAGACTGGTTCAAAAGGAGGAGATATTCACATACCAGCATTTTTCGGAAGAGTCCTCCAGTTCCCATAGCCATGTTTCTTAATGTAATCAATCAACTTCTGATCTTCCTCCGGAGTCCACGGACCTTTCTTCAGGCCATTTTTATCACAACAAGGTGCTCTTCCCATGGTGTTTTCAATACAGAGGTTGCTTAAGGCACTACGATTAGTTTGATTTAAGCTTGAGAGAGGACAGCAAAAGCAAATTTGTAAACAAAATGATGTCGGGGTCGTATGCAGACGTAACTTGTATAAATAGCACAAGAAGAAGGGTAAGAAAGAAAGGAAGTCAAAAGGATTCGGTGCCGTCCTCATAATATTAGGTCACTAAGGCAACGTGGCCTCTTTCTTGGGAGAAACATGTCCAAATCTAGTATCTCTCTTTTACTTTAACTTAAACATTTAATTATATAAATAAGCCATCTCTAAAAGTCTCTTTCTTTATCTTATTACCAAGCTATCATTTCCCTTCCGGCGGAGAGCTGTCATCAACAAGAACGTGCCACGTATGATCTTCAACACATGATCTTCTCACAGGGAATCCTCCGTTTTCATCCGTGCAATCCTCCATTACACGATATAAGCCAAGCTTCATCCTCCTCAGCTTATTTACTTGTACGGTAACTTTTTCTATGTAATATATTAATATTCTTTTCACTTTATATGAAGATGAAGGTCAAAGCAAGCAAGAAAATGGGTATTTTATGTGTGAATGAAAAGAGTAGCATGGGAAATAAATGCACAAGAAAAAGAGAAGATGATGACATCCATTAATAGTCCAGAGTCGAGCGGAGCGCCCCAACTTTTGATTTTACGATTGCAATTTGTATGTAAGTTTATGTGGGATGGCCCCATGAGAAAGAGATCGGTCTCTCTCAATTAGGACACATATATTTGGCTTTATTATTCCAAAGAAATTTACGGCAAGTATAAAACCTGCTCAAATAACAACTCTACCGATCAATCAATTTTGTACTAAAATTTTATGTCTATCATTGAATAATTTTTATCAAAAAAAATATAAAAAAAAAAAAACTATGTATCCTTTCCACTGTATACTTTTTTGGTTTGACTGTGACTTGGCGTGTTTCTTCCTTGAGTGATAGACTTTATTTAATATTACAAAAGCATAAATGTGATAATGCTTTTTGAAAACACATGTTGGTTAGCTCTATGATTCCAAATAAGAAGTTTCCTTCTTTGCATTTGTATTAAAAATTAACAAAAGGAGCACTAAGAATATTAAAATCATCTAACAAATTGGATATGCTCCTTTCCACAAAGCATTTAGTCATCCATAATAAATAAATAAATAACTTAACAGTGTGTTTCGATTAAAGAATATTTTATTATTAAAGTTTAAATATTGTTATAAAAATAAATTATCTTTAAGATTAATAGATATAAAATAATAATATGTATACATAGATTGATGTCTATAAATAATAATTGTATTTGATTGATAATTATAATAAAATATTATAATATCATATTTTTTAAATGAACTTAACATGCTAAACCAAAATTATTAAACAAAAATAAAAATATAATAAAATTAAAATTATCTAAACAAACATTTAATATCAAGATGAATTGGTATGTATAAATAAAATTATGCTAATAATAGTATTACTTTATATCAATTTAATAATAAAATATTATAATAATCTTTGATCATATAATCATCCAAAAAATTTAATTTAAATATTAAAAAATAAAATAATATAATAATCTTTTATTACCCCTAAACAAATGCACCTTAAGAACAATGTTTTTAGACTATGTTAAAGGATTTGTTCATGAGTTAATCTATTTATTGATTCAACTAATTCAACAATATCAGTCTGGTACCAATATATGATATAACTAGAATTTTGAAAAGGCTTTTAACTCATAGGATGTTGTGATGGTGTCGTATAATTGTCGGACAGATATAACCCAATGACTGAACTAAGTTTTGATATTATAAATCCGGTTCAATATAATCCATGACTAAAATAGGGTTTAATGCACTTGCGCCATATCAATTGTAGGATGACAAGTTGCTCTCTTCTGTCTCTTTCTCTCTCAGCCACATCTGGAACACGATGATTTGTTGTCAATCAAATCAAAAACTCAACTTCATTGACTTATGTTATGTAAAATATTAATTGATTTAGTAGTAGTAATTTCCTGTTGCCACGAAAATTTTTCAGTGGACGACTAAGAACAGTGCACCAGCGCATTAATGATAACGACATATAGGGTTAGCAACATTTCTTCCTCTTGACAATCACCACCACAGCCTTCCTTCTAAACACCCACAGCCTTCCTCTCGTTGGTTTAGTACATATACTGTGTTTATCTCTTTTAATATATTAAGAGCTCCACTGTCCTAGCCGTATATTCACAACCACTCCCTTTTGTCAGTTTAATATATATATATATATATATTCTAGCTTATCTGCAGTTTCCTTTGTTTCACTACAATATCAATATCGTTCATGTAAAACAAAGCAAAGATGATGAAGTAAATTCAGAAGGGGACAATATAGGAGCTCGATATTGATTAGGAAAAGGAAATCAGAGAAGCTGGTTGGCTTACGTCCAAAGACTTGAAAACCCTGCTAAAGTCCAAACTCAATCTAATGATTTATTAGGATATGGGTCCTACTTCGTACCCTTTGCTACACCTTTTTCCTGCCAATGACACTGAAAGCCTGCAGACTAAGCGTTAAAATCAATTTACACGGCTGAATTTGGGTCACTTTTTATCTCGGTTCAAAAGGCGCCCTTTAGACTTTGATAAGAAGTTGCCGCTTTTGCTAGAGTCCATATTTCAACCGTATTGTATTTTCCCCACATATAGTGGTCGGCTGACTGACCTTATCGGCTCAAATACAATGCAGGTGCATGCATGAGCAAGGGCATTATGGTCAGTTTACTCTATGTAAATAAAGATAATTAATTTAAAGCATATATTTTCATGCATGACGATGGATCTCCCATGTAAGAAATGAAACTCTCTATGGCTTACGTTAAAGTCTTTGTTTAAAATTAATTAAACCATAACCCATCAAAAAGGCTGCCACGTCATATAATCTGACGCCTGATGTCTGCTCGATCTTCTCCCAGCAAAGAGCAAGCTTATCTGCACGACTATGACATATAAAGGGTCAATCAATAAGATTATAGCATTGACCTAATTACGAATAAAAAATTCTTTAATACATAATTATGGGTTTTTTAATAGAGATTAACGCTTAATTTAATGAATATGTTTTTATCTCATTCCTGAAATGGCATTTAATTGTCAATGTTTAAGGGTTTGCTTGTACACAGGGATTACCCAAAACAGTTGCAGGGTTGACCAATTGATCTAAAATTTGGTCGAGTCGTTTAGTGTTGGATTGTCCCAACAAACATTGAATTTTAGAATTTGATAGGGGTTTTAAATGAAGACCACATAATTAATTTAGAAGGCTTTTGGCTTGAGATAATATTTGATTATCATAAAATTGCATTTAATCGGAGGTAATAAGAAATTACTCTAATCATATCTCTTTTATTATTATGCATCCAGTTTTACCTAAACACATTATTCATCAGTATATCTTCACACTAATCTATCAACTTTAATAATAAAATATTTGCAATCTAACAATATATATTTTATTATTGTCATTACCTTATCTAGTTAAATCAAATAAGAAGAAAAATTTTGACAATCTTTTTATTACCAAGTTGATTTATAGATAATATATGAGTAATTTGATTATCAAGTCCACATTATATAATATACAAGTAATCTTAAATTTGTCATAATTTTACTTTTACTCATTAAATTTGAGGACAACAATGACTTTATATTCAATTAAAATTACAATTAAACATAAACTCCTAAAAAAACAAAAGTACTCTTGTATTTAATTAAAATTACAAGGCACCACTGCCACCATCATCACCCACACCATCACTTGCTACCACCCACCGCCAACTAATCGCAAATAGCATCGAGAGAAATCAATGATATAATCCTCTATAATCTTCCCCATTCAGTTGACCCATGCCACCAACTCCACCTCTTGTTCATGGTTTGTGTACCTTTAATTTACCATTGTCCCAATCTTCAACGAAAATGAGATAAGAGATGAGATATGAACACCAATATATCATAGCCACCATTGATGTGAGAGATGAGTGTCAAGATGAGAAGATAAGATCAAGGTTTATTTTGTCGATATCATCAAACTCTCCACTTTAAGGCCAACTTTTTTTTTTTTTTTTAATTTACTATAGTTTTTCCCCTATCATTTCCCTTTAACCTCTCACATTTGATTTGTTGCAGTTTCCTCTTGTAACATATTTAAAGATATTTCAATTTTAAAAAAGTATCTCAATGTTCTTCAATTACATTTAGCCAAGTACAATAATTATTTATATATATATATATATTAATTTAAGCAAATATAATACCAATTTATACCCAATAATCTCTCAAATAATATATTATTATGGTAACATATAATTTTTAGTAATAAAAATATTAATCAAAGCAAATACACCTTCAATACTATTTCTAAATATTAGATCCAAAAGTCTGTGCTCCAAGGGCCTTGCTCTCAAGCAAATTTTCAATTCTTAACCCAAAAAGAGTATTTTATTACAGCAACATTTATAATATATAATTTTGAAAATTTATGTGAAAGTTTTTTAATTTTCTTGTTAAAGTGCAACACCAATTTTTTTTTTTTTTTTTGTTTCTTTGATTTTTAAATAAATCTTAATCTATAATTTAAACATACATAATAACTCTTTTACCCAAACTAAGATGAATTTAGCAGCAAGCAAGAGTTAACTGTTAACCATTTCTTGATTGAAAATCTTAAACCCATCTTTCCTTTATCTATAAACTTTTAAAAATTTTGTACCTTTATGTAATTTCCTTAACTAATGCATATGTTATACCTTAGGATCTCGATTGGGCCTATTAGCTTTGTATAAGCCCATTTTTCTTTTGAAGCATTATCTTCCTTCACCCAATAACAATCTTTGTCCATGAAGTAAAAGAACTTAAACTTTCTGCAGCTTCTCAATATTCATCTTTAACTTTTTTTTCAAAACCACTTAAAATTTATGAATTAAACACAAAATTTGGTTCTAAAAACACAAAAGAAATCCCAAAATATTCCATTTCCATATCATACCAAAATCTGTGTAGAATATATATTAATAATTATATACAATGATGGATTTTGCTTTGATCGCAATAAAAAATTGAAATAAAATATTGTGTTAGTTAAATGTTTAAATCAAATCTATTAAAGTAATTTGAGACCAGAACGCGACTATTTCTCATCCAAACTTTCACAAAATGGCATTTTTATTCTTTAAATTTGAAATTTTCATTTTTCACCTGTTTGTCAATTCGGTTAATTTAATTGGAGGGGCAGAATGGTTCTTTTATCTAAAATTATAACACGTCAGGTATTATGAAATTCCCCTGGGGATAATTCTAAGGACAAACATGTCATGTTAGTTTTAGGGATAGAATTTCAGTGCACCAAACTACCGAAAGCGATGACATAGTTGAAAGGCCAACAGAATAGGGCTCCATCCACGTTGTTGACATGGTATGACAGTGCTGTTGTTACGGATGAGAGGGAGGTGGACATTGTCAAGAGTATGAGCAAAGCCACGTTTTGGATTTAATTTAATTTTTACACCCATTTAGTATTTATTATACTGTTTCATTGTCAAAAGACGAAAAAATCATGTACGAAGATCAAGTTTTATGTGGTTTTTACTATTAACATGCGTTATGACAAATTTCAACGATTAATAACATAAAATATAGAGAAATTTATAAATAAAAATCTTTATCATATTTACTTGAATTTAGTATAAAAATTTAAATATTTTAGAATAGATTTATGATGTTTCTCATATTTATAATTGTGATAATAGAATAAAAACTTAATTTTCAACTATTTTTAGTTATTTTTTATGACAAAAATAATTTATTTTTCAGTCAATATCTCTTGAAAATATCTTACTCTATATAATAAGAGAAGCTTCCAATTCCAAATGTGATATCGTATAATCCTTATCGGCTTATCCGAATCTTTAGTCCAACGCAATTAACACGTGGCAACGACCCACAGGATTAATCCCAATACTCAAAAACCCCTAGTTTTATAATCAGTTTCTGCCCTGATGTACCTATCACAGCCAATTGTTTTCCAAAAACATCGGCCTTCTTCACCAATGTACAGCCCCCTACGACTCGATCTTAATCTCTCACGAACTTTATAACTTCAATATCCTCTTTTTCCCTCTATCAAATAATCTTCATATTTCTCCATATCTTAAGGATTGTTAGGCGGGTTTTGCATATGAGCTTGAGGTTCATGTGCAGACTGTTCTTCCAGGGAGGAATGAGGGTGCTGCAGGAAATGAAGGCATCAAAGTGTGACACAACCATCAAGTCTTTAAAAGATTCTGCTTCTTCTTCTTCTTCTAAGCAAGCAAGGCGTTTCTCCGGCGCTGCTGATTCAATTGGTTTAAAATCTGCCAAGCGCGAGAAGTTAAAGCAGGCTGAGGAATCTCTTCGCACCGTTATGTATTTGAGCTGTTGGGGTCCAAACTGAAGCTATGGTAGGATAGCAAGCAGATCGAAGCTGATTAATACTAAATCGAGACGTTTTTATATGTTAGCTCAAGAAGGTTTAATTAATGAAGAAAATTTGTATATAGTATGTTTCTGTACATAATATTCATTTATGGATCTAATCACATAATCTTTGCTAATAAAAGAGCCTTTGGATTCTCATGTAATCGAAGTCATTAAGTAAAAGTTGGAAGCTTTTTCAGGATATTTTATATTAGAATTAAAGAAATTTCAAAAAAATTCTACTTAATAGTTATGGAGACAGAATGGTTGGATTTCATATAGTCCACGTAGGAATTGCATGGGACGTTATCACTTTTCATCAGCCTCATCAATTCGATATCCACCACATAAATCTAGCAATTAAACAGAATCGATAAGCCTTTATTCCTTTACTCAAGAACTATGACTTCTCTCAACCTCTATAAAAACTACAATCAATCACCATTTCTTACCACTGCCTCAAAGCTTCAGAAATCAACAAAATCCCATGCAAATTTTTGCGTAAACAAAGATTGTTACAGGAAAAAACTTATAGTGAGAGGAAGTGTTGGGCAAGGAGGAGAAGGAGATAAGAAGAGGGAAAAGCGAAGTTTCTTGACTCTAGAAGAAGCTGGCTTAGTTGAAATATCTGGTCTAAGCACCCATGAGAGATTCTTATGCCGTTTAACGGTATGTCTTTCACTCTAAAACCTAATAACCTTGTTTCAGCTCTTCATGGTTATAATATTTGTCTGGGCAGATATCATCTCTGAATTTGCTAAGGGTGATATCGGAGCAAGAAGGGTGTTCAATCGAGGAGCTGAACGCAGGGAGAGTATGTGACTGGTTTGTGAAGGACAAGGTGAAACGAGAGCAGAATATAGATTCTGCAGTCCTTCAATGGGATGACTCCGAGTTCCAGTTTTGAACTTCACAATCATGCATTTGTTTGTAACTAGATTTTCACAGAAATTATGTTTAAATAATACTCTTCCCAGCGTAAGATTGCAATAATTCACTTGCATAAATTTATATTTTATAGTGGAGATTTGTGGCCACTTTGACCTACCCATTTTGAACTTTGTGGCTCCGTAATCAATATCAAACAGAGTGGGATTAGCGATGAAGTTAATTATTGCCTCGGAATTATCTTCCATATTGCCGTGATTGACTAGAGGAGAAGAAATTATCGAGTCAACATCTACATCAACTTTTATCTTATAAACCAAATTTAAAATTTAACGAACATAGTTGTAATCAATGAAAAACTCAATAACCTTGAGTTTATTTCGACTCTCTTCTATATTCTCGATATCTAAATAGAAAATTTATGAGTTAAAAAAATGACAAAAATAAAAAATAAAAGTACAAAAACAGTTTGAGTTGACTTTCTTATACAAATGACACTTCTTTTTTTCTTTCGTCCACTTTTTTAGTCACCAAACATAATTTTAAAAAATACAAATTAGAAATTTTTAAAATAATAAATAAATGAAAATATTAAAAAGAACTATTTTCACAAATAAATTAACAACTTTTGAAAGTATCTACAAGACAAAACTGTAACAAAAACCTCAACAGTATTTATATTTATACATTTAAAACACTTAGTTTCAAAAAGAAAAAGAATGAAGTGAATTAAGACGATAAAAAGAACCTACATAGGTAAAATAAAGACACAATCTAATATATAGATTTGAAAGAAACAAAGTTTTAAGTGTTTAAACAAAAAAAACAATTCATAATCAATTCATAATCATTATCATTCACCAATCATGAAGAAGAAAGGGAAAAAGAAAATGAGAAACATTTACTTTTTGTTTGATTAGAAAAAATTTGTATAATTTTATGGTTATTATTGTTTGGCTTGTAAGAGATGTGATATCGCTGATGCAAAAGGTAAAAAGCGTTCTCAATCCATAGATTAATCAATCCAAATATGTTTAAATAAATAAAGATAAATTGAAGAAAATAAAGTAAAAGAATTAACAGTCTAACAATTTAACAAACTAGAGGAGAGAAAAAAAAAAGTAATAGGAAAGGTTAAATGCACTCAAGGTCATTGAGTTTTTCACTAATTGCAATCATAGTCATCAAATTTTGAGTTTCATTTACTATTAGGTAACTCTCCAACTTTGACGTAGATACTGGCATGGATTTTGATTAGATGTCATGCTAGTAAAACATCTATGTCAACATCCACATCAACTTTTGTTACAAATTCAAACAATAAAGCGAGGGAGTGACATGACAATAAACAAAGTTCAAAATTTAATGATTTTTTTTCCAATGTTTTAAAACTTAGTGATTGTAAATACAATAAGAATATACTTTAGTAACCATCAATGCATTTAACTCATTGTTTAAAAATCTATATCAATAGTTATGATAACAGAAAACAAATTTGGTTGACTTTATCTATCGAATTAGGTAATCTTTTTTGTTACTTAGTTCAGTTTTCAATAGTTATCGTTTTTTTTTTATTTTTTAATTTAATTTTTTGTATATTTTGTTAATTTTTTATAAATATTTTTTTATTATTTTATTAAATTTTAACATTATTATTATTATTAATTTTTTATACAAAAAGATGAAGATATCATCATTAAAAAATTTTGGTCAAATGAGTCAATGTTTGAGATGTGTAGTTTTTTAAATTTAAAAAGTAAGACTTTATCATTTAAGAAAATTTTTAATAATATTAAGTATTTTAACTTTTTATTAATAAAAATTATTTGATTTCACTCATCTTTTCACCTTCTCCTCCTTTTCCTACATTACATGGTGTAGGAATCTCTTAAGGTTTATAACTGAATATAAAGATAAAATTTGAAGATAGTTCAAAAAAGTTGCTATTCCCTTCATAATCAATATTTTATTATTTTTTTATTTTGTTAAATTTTGTTGCCATCAACTAATATACATAATTTATATTTTTGTATAAAATAAACAATAATAATAATAATAGAATCTTCTTCGGTGGTGTAAAATGAGCGTTGGAAAAGAGTCTATTACAAATAAATAAATAAATTTTTTGAATTTTAAAGGTGAAAAGTGAGTTGGTGAGTTGCCGAAAATTTCTACGCGTTCAGATCACCTGCCTTAAAATTAAGCATTAATAAATTTGTCATTAAGTGGCCAATTCCGCCAAATCCACAAAGTCAAACATATTGATGCGATGTCGTTTATAACACCTTTTTTGTTTCTCCTTGCCCGTTGGTCATGTACTTGCTCAAAAGTAAAGGCAACGGATTTGATCGATGTGATTAAATTGAATAAATTCCTGCAGTCAAGTGGAAAGAACCGGCACCCCTGGCGTATGCGTTAGGAGAGGAAATGGCCATAGCTGACCAGAAGTCACCGTCTGACAATAAAGTCTGGGGGTTCTTCAAGCTGCCGTTTCGACAATCAGGTAATACGACATCGTCGCCTGCCTCCGTCACGTCGCAGAACCATCACCAAAATCAAACTAACCATCACATGGAGGGATCCAATCCACATGCTTCCAACTCAGTTTCTTCCGTTGCCAGGTCTATTTTGCCTGCTCGCCGTCGCCTCAAGCTCGACCCGGCCAAAAAGCTCTATTTTCCTTGTATGTTCTTTTACTAAATACTGACTTGAAGCTCGTAATTTGATTAAACTATCCTTTAATTGCTGTAATTTTTTATTTTTTTTACTAAAATGACGGTTGTGTTATTGTGTTTCAAGATGAACCTGGCAAGCAAGTGAGAAGTGCGATCAAGATCAAAAACACAAGCAAGTCACATGTAGCTTTCAAGGTAAATCATAGCTTTGAAGATTTGATTATTTATGTTGTAGTTAGATTCTTGTTTTTACAACCGCTAACTGACTGAACTGCTTGCTATTGTTGTTTTAGTTTCAAACAACAGCACCAAAAAGCTGCTTTATGCGTCCTCCTGGTGCTATTCTTGCTCCCGGCGAGAGTCTCATAGCAACTGGTAATTGGTTTTTCAAATTTTAGATCAAGCTTTTGCTTTGCGTGAGATTTATGCTACCATCTATTGTTTTAATTAGTGCTTCTGGGTTTTTTGTTTGATTTTGAATGGATCTGCTAGTCTTCAAGTTTGTGGAGGTTCCAGAGAACAATGAAAAACCAATGGATCAAAAAAGTCGGGATAAGTTTAAAATTGTTAGTCTGAAGGTGAAAGGAGAGATAGACTATGTTCCTGAGCTGGTAAGTTTATATTGCATACAATTGCTATATTTTCTAATTGCTAGAATGCTTTTATATAATGGTGTATAACAGAAATCCACTATATACTTTGATTTTTTAAAAGAAAAAGTCATGCAATTCATTTATGGTGCTGGTGAGCATTTTAATGATTTTGGGAAATTTTTCTTCAGTTACTCAGTCTATTTTTTATACGGGCTAGAAGCTCTTAACAAATTCTAGGTGCTGCAGGAGGATGTTTTATATATAAATTGTTGGTATTTCAGTACCCAGTTGTATAATCAAAAGACTATCTATCTCTGTAGGCAGCTAGCTAATTCAAAATTTCTAGTTGTTGTGTGCCTTTCTTAGAAACGCAATAACCAAGTTGTGGGGTCACTTTCCTTCATCATCTAATTTTGCTGGTATGCTTGGAGCTTTTACTGTATCTTAATATGAATAAGTAGGCATCTCCTGTTGAAAGTTAGCTGGTTGTGGTAGATAGATGCCTTTAATTATGAAGAACTAGGTGCCTTTAGTTCGGGCATGCACAGTATCGGGGTTCTCTTTGGATCATGCTTGAAGTTGCTCTGGTGCTTTGTTTATGACAGACACTTGAGGCTAATTTTTGCAAAGCACTTCCATGCTCAAATAATTTTGTTTTATGCAGTTTGATGAGCAAAAGGATCAAGCAGCAACCGAGCAAATATTGCGGGTTGTCTTTCTTAATCCCGAGCGAGCTGTTCCTGTAAGTATCTTAAGTACACTAATATTTTAAACATCACTGGCCTATACAAAATTTATGCCTAGAGAATTCCTATTTATTTGGTTGCGCCTTATTTTATTCTGAAGGCTCTGGAAAAGTTGAAGCGTCAGTTGGCAGATGCTGATGCTGCAGTTGCAGCTCGCAAGAAGCCTCAAGAAGATGCAGGACCAAAGATTATTGGTGAAGGGCTTGTCATAGATGAATGGGTAATATATCTCATTATTGTCTCCCGAAATTTTGCGACTGTAAACTATTGCTCACATTTTATGGTTTCTATCCATCATCATTTTTTTTTTTTCACAGAAAGAGCGAAGGGAAAGATACCGTGCGCAACAGCAGGTAGAAGGCGTAGATTCAGTATAGAATGGTACTGCTTCTGTTTGCTTTGCCATGGTTGAACTAGAATTGAAATGATTCACTGTTGAGTGTATACCTCCTCAAGTCTTACCCTGTAACGTGAAATGAAACGATGAACCGTGTAGGAAACTGAAAAATCTATTGTGGTAGAACTATAAGTTGCTTTTTATTGTTTGAGATGTTATGAACTTGGCTATTCTCGATCTTGTAGATAAGATAATTTTGATTGTCTGCAAAATATATCTGCTTTAAACAGATGCAGTACACTAGTTGATTAATTAACATCACGCAGTGCTGTTATAGTCACAGTTGAATCAAATGGTTGGCATGTTTGATAATATTTAGTCAGTCAGCTGACACCCCATAGAAAGCGGTAAAAAATGTTGTAGCTGTTCATGAAATTTATATATATTTCCTTGTTGAAGACTGTTTTGGCTCAATTTGATCAATAAAACGGATTGCAAGATGTTATTATCCAATACGAACTTTTTGATTAGATTGAGTTTGGTTCAAATTTATGGTTTAAATTTATAGTTTTAATTATAAATTTAAGTTATAGATTTCAATAAAATTCAAACTGAATCAAGTTCAATTTTTAATATAAGTTTAGTTCAATTTTTAAAAATAAATAATTCCCTTAATTTAAACGGGATTTGAATTTGAGTTAAGTTAAATTGTTAAATTGACTTTTGAAATCGAACTGATTTAAGTAGAACTCCGTCTTAGTTGTTTTGACTGCAGGCAGGTCAGAATCTCTCCCTCTGTTTCTTTATTAACTTTTGGGCCAAAAGACGAGTGTCTACCCAAGGTGTACAGGAAAGGTAAACTTTTATTCATTAATTTTTTAAAACTCTAAATATTTATGTATTGGTGATTTTTTTTTATATTTTTGATAAAATAATTAAAATATCTTCGTAAAAAAATAAACAAATATAATAAATTTTTTATATGCATAATAAAAATTTAAAAATTTTTAATTTTTAACAAATTAAAAAAATGATCACTATCGAATTAGGTGGTTGAAGGGACCACCAAGTCTAATTATCACATTTGTTAAAGGTGACTAGATAAAATCATTTTTATTAGCAATCAAGATCATAGATGATTGGTCGAGTCAGGATCAATCATTTTGATTGTTTTTTATCATGTTCGTTGGTGAAGACAATTAATTTGATTATCTTTGTTTGGTTGGTTCTGAAATCAAATAATTATTTTTTATCATCTAATTTTATTATCGACGATGACTATTTTTAATTTTAAAATTTTTTAATATTTTATATTTATATTATTTTTATCAAATTTATTTTGATATTTTATAATATTTTTATGATAAAGATATCTTTCTAATTATTAAATTTAATCGTAAATTTGATTAAAAATCAATAGTTTAGTTCTTAAAATTGTCATTACAGACAACCTGAGTGGGAATTAGTCCTTAGCCTAATTTTTGTGGTCCTTGTGGAGGCCACACGCTCCTGCGGTACCATCTCAACATTGAATTTCGGTTTGATTTTTTTCCCCTGCAACACAGTTGGTAAAATTTTCAAATGGTCCTACACGTTACCCAAGATCTCCTTAAGAACCCTTGGGCTTAAGGACACAAAATGGCCTTCGTTTCGCAGTTCTCATAGCCCGATCAAATGTCTTTTAACATTGCTTCTAGCATTAGCATCAATATAAGAAATTATAATTATGTCAGATCACTTGGGTATGTATTTAGGGGTGGTGGCATTGAAGATAGCCTTGGAGAGTAAGTTTCCAAGTAAGCCTCTTCTGACACCACCAATTCCTACAACCCTGCAAAACCCAGCCACTGGTAAAGCCATGAACAATGGCTACCACAAGTGGTTTTGGCTATAATCAAATACCCAGAAGGGCCAAAAACCTCCTCTCTCGCCAATTGAAATTGTTCTCTATAAAATGTCTCTACAACCTAATAATCTTCTCCTACACTCCATTGCAGGAAACCATAATATTACAGATTCATTGAAGTTAATTTACCAACAAGAAAACTTGATAACAAGTGAAGTGAAAGAAAAGATGAGTTATCTAAGAAGAGCAAGTGTGGCCGCAGTGGAAGGTCAAACTGATTACACCTCTAGAAGGAATTCCACTGTTGGGCCTCTCAGTGCCTCCAAGAAGAGATGCATACAATGATTGTATCATCCGATGGTGGGAATGGGCAGTCAGAACAGAAATCAGGCCCAGTAGTACTCTCTCGACACCGTAGTGTGCTCGAATTGCTGCGCACAAAGCCGAGACTAATTTGTTGGGAAGGAGAGACTCCAAGTTCGATTCAACCTTGAACACTTGCTCTACATTGGGAACGCCAGTTATAACATTTATGTTAAGGCTATTACATTAGGAATAACATTGTTTCTCTGACTGTTAAAATGTTCTGAAGAAATTTGAAGATTCAGTTTGAAACACTCACTCTACAATTAGACCTTTTGTTCTTTCTGAAATTTGCATTCTTCTATCAATAACTACCGTAGAGACCAAATCTTAAGGACAAAGTTCTCATTTTTCAACTAAATTTACCTTTTTATAACCAAATTAGATTTCATAATAAATTAATGCGGAAGTTCCATCATATATATATATATATATATACACACACACACACACACACACAGAGATTTAATAAGTATTTACTAATTTAATTTTAATTTAAAATTATTTAAGTTATATAATTAAAACATAAACATATACCTGAGCAACTTGTTAAACCACTTGAAAAAAAGGAACACAAGAAAACTGGCACAGCGAATATGATACCCAGTTTCTTTTCTTTACAATTTTAAACAGAATTTGTTGGAGAAGTTACAAAGAGGGAAACAAATTCCTCCTTACCCCATTTGAATGACCTCATCCAAAAGTTTGGTTACGTGCCCCTTTATAATAATAAATGCCTAGTCATGCGATTCTCCTTCCTTTGCTTCAAATTCAATGCAAGGCCGTGACCAAATTGATAAGCTATCTTTTTTACTCCAAAAGCCTGCGCTGCGTATCATTCAACTTCACACTTGTCCCCAAAAGCTCTTCCAATTTCACTGTTATCAGCCTAAAAAGAAAATGCTCCACAAACATCTTCATGAGAAACCCGATTCCCCAATTGGAATAAAGTTTTGGATTTGGTTTTGGATCATGTTCAGTTAATATTCACTGGATTATTTTGGATAAATCGGCTCAGAAGTTATCCATTTAATAAAGGATAAAGATGATTGGCTCAAAGAGATGTTTTCCATGTCATTCAGAATATATTTTACTTTATCACCTCCTTTGAAAACATTGCAAAGAGCAAGAGATTAATCGCTAAGAAGTCACAACCGCAAATATGGCAAGATTGTGCTGTAAGTTGGCAAGTTACCATATGATTTCAGTTTCTCTGTTCTTGAGCTTATCAAGAAGCAAAAGAAGGAAATGCCTAAACCAATTTCTTTATTGCAAATATACCATAGTTGGCAATGCTTCTAAAACTTGGAAGAGATTTTGCCAAAAAATAGTCTCAAGTTGCTCATAATGTTATAAAATTTTAAGGAAACAATGTTTAAAATTCTGGACATAAAATCACACATAATATACTGTAGCTACCCAATATTAATTAGGATTACAGAAAAAACAGAAAAAAAGCTATAAAACCAGGTCTACTACACATCCTTACGGAAAAGAGATGTTTGCCTTGCCCATTTCAAGGTTTCCGGCGGACACGAAATCATCTGGGCCGACAAAACGGGACCAATACCAGTGAGTCTTCCAGACTTGACCCATCTCTTCAATTGGGATTCCCTTTGTTTCCGGCAAGAAAAAGAAGATAAAGGCTGTCATTACGATCACGAAGAACCCGAAGAAGAGGAATAATCCGAACTTTAAGTGGCAGAGCATATTTAAGAACACTTGAGCAACGACAAATGTGAAAAACATATTCACTGAAACGTTGATACTCTGAGCAGCTGATCGAATTTCAAGTGGGAAAATTTCACTAGGAACAAGCCACCCTAGAGGTCCCCAAGACCACGCAAACCCTGAAACATAAATACAAATGAAGAGCACCACAACAATGGCGTACCACTTTGGTAAAACTCCAGGGTCCCCATTAATGCCAAATTTAGCACCAATAAAAGCAGCAACCGCAACCTGAATATACACAAATTTCCTCATCATAAGTTTAGGGAATTGAATTTCATATATACATCTATAGAGAGAGAGAGAGAGAGAGAGAAATTTCTTAATAATATTACCTGGCAAACAAACATTTGAACTCCACCTTCCAGGAAAAGAAATCTTCTCCCAACCTTGTCAACATAACGAATGGAAACAACGGTGGCACCAACATTAACAATACCAGTGATGACAGCAGACATAAGAGAAGCATCACTGCCGAAACCGATTGTGTTAAACAAGACAGGAGCATAAAACATGATCACGTTGATCCCAGTGAGCTGTTGGAAGATGGGGATTAAAATGGCAATAGTGAGGTGAGGCCTATATTTCCTCTGCAACAAATTTCTCCATGGATGTTCAACTAGTTTAGATGCTTCACTAGCTGCAACAAGGTCATCAAATTCCTCGTCAACATCGTCAACACCACGAACTCTTTTCAGCTTCCTTTTAGCTTCATCATGCTCACCACGTTCGATCATTGAATTGGGAGTGTCAGGGAGGATCAAAGAACCGAATGTGATGATAAGAGCAGGAACAATGGCGCCTCCCAAACTCAAACGCCATCCCCAGCCACCCTTTATCTTAGCAAAGAAATAGTTCAACACATTGGCAACAAGAATCCCAATTGTGATTGACAACTGAAATCCAATGTTGAGGGCGCCTCTGTATTTGTACGGAGCCATCTCAGAAAGGTAGAGCGGTACAGACTGTAATAACACAAAAACACATAATTAGACTGCAATAATCAATTTTCATCAATTTTCCAACATTTTATCAAGAACCAAACACAAAGAAAGAAAACAAGATGAATAAAAAAATCCCAAAGCGGTGGAAGCCATTGTTCGGAAGAGAAGACAAATTTGCATGAAACGCACATTATTGTCTATTCCTAATACAGAAACTATCCGATTTAAGGTAGGAACTATTTCAAAAACAGATCTAAAGATAATGTTAAAACTCCCCAATAAAAAAGCAATCATGCTAATGGATAAAACAAAAAAAAAACCTCAGATTTAAGAATTCAAATATTTCAGAGAGGAATATGAAAGATTCTCCTTTGCTTTCAGAAAGAAGATTTCTTAATCTGCTCGGACAAACTGTAATGGACCAAATAAAAAAGAATCTGAAAATCCAATATTGAAATAGGGATATAAAACAAAAAATAAATAAAGAAAATACCTGATTCGCGAAACCGATACCGAAGCCGAGCAATATTCTACCGAGAATGAGCATCCAGACTGCTTTGGCGAAACCATTGATCAAGCCACCAGAAAGAAACAGCACACCACCGAATAACATAGACAATTTCCGGCCTGATCGTCTCGTTACGATGGAAGCAACAAGTGAGGAGAGAAGAGCAGCCAAATACAGCGAAGACGTGAAAAGAGTGAGGCTCTCGCTGTCGTATTGGCAGTACTGATTAGTTGACGTGTTAGCCTGTTGCTTATTATACACAGCATGAAAGAACTTCTTCAAGAATGGAGCCATTGAAGTCACACCACCTATCAAAATCCATCATTAGTTTACCGCCAAAAACCAAAAAAAAAAAAAAAAAAAACTTCCTCGAAAAAGAAAACACGTCAAAACACTAGAGTATTTACCAGAAATCCCAATATCGTAACCAAAGATGAGACCACCCATGGCCGCAACAATGCATGTTATGGTAACGAATGGAGTAAGGTTTCCAGGGTAGGCTTTGCCTGAACCCTTGTCAAAACCTCCAGCAGGTGGCATTTTGTGGGGTGTTTAAATTCTTGAATGATCAAAACAGAAAGAAGTATAAGGAGAGAATAGCTGATGTTAGAGAGAAGAAGAAGAAGATAGAGAAATATAAAACAAGAAGCATGGAAAGGCCATTATATATAGAGATTAAAGCGTCCGCTCAAGAACCAATTCTTGAGCTGTCAAAATTCCAAACCAAAACGTTATTTCTTAACATACACCACCTCCATATTAATATTCTCCTTGCCTAAATAGGAATTAACATCTAAATTAACCTAAATCTTAGAAAAATCCCATATAATCAACATTAAATTATTGCTTAATTGGAAGACAAACAGTTGGAAAATTAGATTAAAATCACACGTCAGTCTGATGTTCCTCATCTGAGTCAACAGTTTATCCAGAGTTGGATAATGTAAAACTAATAGGTCTGTGGCACGTCGGCTATGTGGAGAAAATGTGACTTCTAAGTTCTTTACAGCAAATTTCTCTGTACTACCATGTGAACCTGATAATCTAAACTTCATTATCAAATACTAATCCTCTTTTAATACTAATTAATAAAATTTTAAAACATCTTAACTTAGAAAATATAATCTTATTTTATATATATTTTTACTATACATCAAATAATAAGAGATTTGTACATATTTCACTTGTTTTTTCTTAAATTTGGATGGAATCTGATCAAATATTTTTGTCTAGTATAAGAAAATATAATTATTAAAACCAGTAAGGGAGGGATTTTAATAATTAATTACTGAATGTTATATTATTTTCTTCAATTTAAATAGGAAAATGGCATTTATTATTATTTACTATCTTCATATTCGTGTCTTAAATGTTTCAAGAGAATCATTTTATTGCGTTCAGTATAATATACATATTAAAAATAATATTTATGTTTAAAGGTAAAATGGAATGGCAATTACGAAATTATATAAAAAATGAAGGGCTTTTAGATACAGAGATAGAGATGACGTGTCCAGGCGTCATTGCTCCAAAATTCCTAAAGCAGCTCAACTCCTTTGCATTTCCGTCTTCTACTTTATTTCCCTTTCAATCAAAATAAAAATGAAATATGAGTTCCCGTTGATTAAAATCTCTTATCTTTATAGAAATTGTTGCAGTATAAGATTTGTGAAAGGAAATGATTCCATCAACTGAGTTTTCAGCACTAAACATTTTCTCGAGAAAATTTGAGGGTAATTTCCAGGAAGGCTAACAAAATTTACTTGAATAATTCATCTAACTTCAATCAAACCGGACAATATTTCAGCTTTTTAAGTTTTAATTGCTTTACGAAAGTTTTTGCCCATATAAGAAGTTTAGCAATAAAGGGAGAAGCTAAGCAAGAATTCTATCTTTGTAAAGTTAAAGTAATGTTTTCTTCACATATTCTGTCAAATCTTCCAATTTCTATCCTTCAATAATTTTTTTTTTTTAAATTCATATTCACTTGCCTTATTATATTCGAGTCTTCGACTTGAATATATTCTTGTATCTTCCATTTAATTGGCTAAAATCTGATGGATTTAATTAGAGAAATCACATATACTTCAGGAAAAGAGAAATATTTCTTCATTTAATTTTTAATTAATTAGGCAGTGCTTGACTTTTAAGTTTCAAAGGTGAAGCAAAGTTATATAGTAGTGGCTTTCCGAGATTTTCTTTTCTTCTTCGTTTGATTTTCTTTTTGGGATTTTCTGGGTTTAGATTATGTTCAGACTTACTTTAATTTATGAATCACCTAAATCACATTGGTTCTATACATTGCTTCTACTTATATTATATGAGTTTTTATTATTTGACTATGCTTTTCGAGTTTCCTGTTTCTTTTGATCTTTAAAACAAAATCATTATAAGAAGATCTTGTTGTTAATGTTAGGTGAATTGAAATCCTCATAAATGAGTTGAAAATTGAATGCGATGTGGTGGATGGGAAAACGATGAGGTTGAGATAAGAGATAAAAGTGTTACATACATGCAAATTCCCACATCAGATATTGAATTTCATTTATGAAGGTGGCCAATGCCAGTGGCTCAATCGCAATCGTCTTCCCATGTCCATAAGTAAATGAAGTTTACGTCAAATTCCAACCAAATTCACCCACCATGACCGACCCCTTTCGGTTCCCTCTCTCTCTCTCTCTGAATCCACATGAAGATTGACTGCAAATCTTCTAAACCGCAAGACCGCGTTGATTGATAAGGCAAAACTAACTATACTGGATAAGGATTAATTGAGAAGTCAAATGTTTTAAATTAGTTAAAACGATCCCAAACGAGAGGCTTGGTGGGAATGAGTTGACTCTTCCAGCTTCCGTTGCTGAAATCATGGAGACGACTTTGAAGTTATAGAACACGGACATTGGATTGGACCCTACAGCGTTGCAAAGTCTAAGGATATATACATGTATTATGAAATAGATGTATGACATGTGAATATTATAAGGAATCCATCCTTTTTTTTTTACACTAATACAAGATCCATACATGTATCTATACGGAAATAATACAATCATGCAATCGATCCTCATGGAGATAAATCATTAATGAGACGGTCCTTGCTTCGACCTTTTTGTTGTCTTCTTCACATGATCTCAGTTGTGAGAAGTCCTAAATAATTTGCTGGCTTGCGGTGTTCATGGTTTTCTCGTTTTCTATCGTTCCCATTGCCCTATATCACGAGGCTTATTGAAATTATAACCACACATGCATGCAAATATTACTATGGCTTCTCATAAGATTTTGAAGCTGCGAAGGGGTGCCTTTCGATAAAGTATTCACCAAAAATCGACAGCTTTTCATGTTGTGAGGGACAATAAACAGCAAAACATTGAGGAATGATTCATCTTTGGGCAGTTTCTCTGCTGGCTTGGCTATCTATTACCACCTAAGAATATATGTACAAAGTGTTCGCACTACCATAACTACAGTATAAACACATGCTCGCTTAAATTTTATAAACATTTTCTTTATATATTTGCTTATATTTTATGCCAGGGAAACTTCCCTGATCCTGCTTCACAACCTGATTCTTCATTTCAACTTGATTCTTCAATTCTGCACATTCATTATTAATCAGCAGGTCCATACGCCACTTTCTGCTATATATTCTTCTATATTTCTAAAATTCAACTCTAACTTTCTTAAAGAGAGCGGGGCTGCTGTTTTAACATAAATCTTCATCCCTAAGTTTCCGTCTTTTACTGGCAAATGGTGAAGATTCAGATAAAATAAATTCTAAGTCCAACAGAATCTACCACTTAATTAGTCTCTTGAAAACATAATTAAAGTATGCAGATAATATTTTTAACCCCAGCAAGTTTAGTGGGTAGGTTAAGTCAAGAAATCTATTATAAATTAATGAACATGACTGTTGAAATAGTTTAGGTGTTTGACGCAACAATTGCCTCCAACCAACCAATCCACAGAAAAGGACTTGACATATTTCCACATGCTGTGTTCTTTGATTTATTTCTCCGTTACAGAATCCCAAATGCCGAAGACCCCGATTTTTTTATTCACCAATTCCCATCAAAATCCAGCCAACAGTAACAGCAAGCTGGTTGCAGAATGAGTTCAATTGCATTAAACATTATATATATCTGATGCACCAACTCCTATCCTGCAGGATGACTCAACACCAGCCAGGATTCCAAAATTATACAGTTTTGGGACTCGGTGGTCCAAGAAGGTGTCATTTATTATAAGAAAAAGCCGTTCATAAGCTGTACTAGGATTCAACTTACAATCAACAAAATTGAATGCAAATACATTGACTTACCATTTTACAAAATAATTAGAATTTCAATGGTACCACTACAATCAATTGACTCTTATGTAGCATATGTTTAATATTATTCTCAGATTTATTTCCAGAGAGAGCATAGGGTATAATAGTCTTGTTTAGTAGTCAATCCTTCTCTTTTTTCCATTTTGCTTTGCAATGATGATTAGGCTAGTATTTTTCTTTTGGCTTGGTTTTGTGTTTTTTAACCTACTTTTCTCTGATGCACAGTAGCTTGGAAGGGTTGTGGTCGGGGGAGGGTCGGAACCGATCGGCCTAACGGAGAAATGCCCTTACCTTAGCACTCAGGTTTATCTTTAATGGACAACTTGCAGTTGTTCTGCTGCTCCCAGAATTCAGAAATATCAAAAATGGGCTGAAATCGTTCCTTAAAGCTTTGTGCAGTCCCATTATGTATAATCCAGTGGTGAATCTAGTGGCTTTAATTTATAATCAATAGATCTGCAAATCCAGTGGTGATAGTTGAATTAGTCGAAATTGATTTCATAATATTAAATCCAGCAGTTTTTGTCGGTGGCAATGCTTTAAATAGTTTTATAATTGATATTTAACAAAATATCAGAAGACAGAGCATCCATGGACCATGGGCCACGACGACTGTGAAGGAAAGCAGCTCTGGCTCAGGCTCAGGGCCCCATTAGTAGACAGAAACGAAACCCATCTTCTTCATGCCAGCCCACCACTGTTCTGTTCACATCTTGTCTCTCCAACTAGGCTAATTTTTCACATTAAAAACAATTATTATGGATTTTTGGCGCTTGGCGCAGTTCTGAAACGAATTATTTAGCAGCTCTGCTTATTATATATTCCAGGTTTCAAATAAAGCACATACATTCTGCATTGAAACAAATGTTGTTAGCATGCTTTTACTGCTAAAAATTTAGTAAACTTCAGTATCATGCAGTTTATGCTTTCAAATATTTCTGTGTGTTGAAAGCCCAGAGTGCTAGCATTGATATCATAGAGGAAAAAGTAGCTAATGAAAGTTGGAAGGAAGCTAAATCATGAGTTTCTTAGCATGACTGGTTCAGTTTCCTCCTACATCTCATCTACCAAATTCTCTAGTTGCAAATCATAAATGAGTTCAACTTCTTTTAAAGTTGTATATGAAAATTGGAGGAAGGTAAAACAAAAAAATAAGCAATTCTAAATGCATTTGCTGTGTTTAGTTTCCTCCAAATTTCATTCACAAAGCTGCCATTTCAGCACCAAGGTAACTTTTCCTGCTGACATGTAACTCGATTTCAATGTGCAGAAATCATGGCCTGTTTTGATTTTCAGGACGTGTTTAGCGTGCCAATAATGAATTTGTGAAAGAGACGGTATAGATACTCATGCTAAACCAAAAAAGGATAATCATTCACCTTTGAACTAAAAGCAAACTATAAGATGATGAGTAATATCTTTTTGCACAAGACTATGATTTATGTCCACCGTATGAAGTCCATTTTCATACAGGAAACTTCCTTTCTTTCCATACCCACAAACAAGCCAATTCCAACAAGTATATGGAACACATGGGGCTCTCTATCTCTGGTCGACAACGCTAACCTGTCAAAGATCAAGACTACTGTTCATTGTCCACATAAGTTCTGTCACCAACTTTTCCATATTATCAAATTTATCTAAACCCCACAAAGTTTAGCATCACACAAATGGGCTTACAGGCACCACCCTTTTTCTGTCCTCCTGATAGTTTACAATAATAAGCAATTCTGAAATCCCACATGTCAAAATTTCTTTTTCAGTTGGTTAAAGCTGTGATTATATTAAGTGTGCATTATAAGGAGAAAAAGGCTGGAAATAAGACAAGGAATATGGACAAGGGACTTCTTGCGTGACTATCTTCTTTGTCCATAAATTTAGGTGGATAAAAGATTGATTGCCGCTATTCACATGCGCCTCAGGATTACATGCCTTTCCCATGGTTATACTTAATATACATCCAAAACATTATTGCATTGTCAAACTTAAATGACTGTAATTTCGTTCTCTGGTGTTGAACAATAGCAAGAATATCAGAACTGGAATCTAATGTATAACAGTAAGTACAGCTTTTATTAGATATCTACTTCTGGTTACATTAAACAAAAAGCTGTTTTAGAGCTGTTTTGCAGAGAAAATTTAAAGAAAGGAGAAAGAAAACATGTTTGAGATCGAGAAAACAGGGTAAATAGAACTGGGACAACACTTACATTACATATACATTGTGCAGAGATTGAATTTAACTATGCCAGATTCCACTTAACATACTACGGAATCTATTAGTAGACAATTTCCTGACAAGTCGTTTAGCATCCAAAACTTCTGCTTCTGCGAGTTTTTCTATGTTTTTAAGATACCCAGAAGTGGCAATTTTTCTTCTTGCACCATTGCAGCTTGTCAATGACATTAATATAGACAGCAAGAATTTTTGGTTACCTGAATTTTCGTCTTCTTGGTCAAGCAATTGGAGGAGGAACCCAAAATTTCGATCATCTTGAGCAAATCTTTTTCGATTTTTCGGGACCGAAACCATGCTAGAGAGTGCTTGAATTGCCATTTCGCGTGCTTCAAATGATTTTGCATCAAGTAATCTAACAAACTCAGCCATGAAACCGGCATCACCCATTGCCCGTTTGGTCTCCTCTGAAGTGTGACATAGCCCTAAAGCCACCTTTAATGCTAATTCTTGAATTGAAACATCGCCCTTCCGAAGAAAGTACAGCAGTACTTCCGTAAACCCGTAATTCATCAAAATGTTTACAGATTTCAATGAACAAAAACACAATTTCTCAATGGCTTTCAGTGCTGTTTCCCTTGGTTTTGTAGAGAAAGATGACTTGGGATCCAAAACTCGCATTAGTGAACGAATTCCACCTTCTCTAATCACCATTTGCCTGATTGACTTATCCTCATAACTTATGTTTTGAATAAACTCGATTGAATTTATCTGAACAACTTCATCTTTGGATCTTGCCAGTTTGAGAAACGAGGAAATTGCCCCTTCTTCAACCATAAACCTCTTTATCTCTTCAACACCAACAAGATTTCTTAACACCCCACAAGCAGGACCAATGACTTCTTCTCTGTATTCAACACTAGAACATATTTTCAATAGTACTGTGACACCATCATGAGCTGAAACTGACCATGCATTATCAGAATTCTCAGTCAACTTTTGCAAACTTTTTGCAGCAAATTCTTTACCAAAATCATTCCCATTTTCCAGAACTCGAATCAAAGGACCAATAACTCCAGCCCCAATCAACACATTCTTATATAAAGCAAACCCAGAAATCACAGAAACCACCCTTGTAGTTTTTTCTTGGATTTCCATATCCCAAGAATCAAGAAAATTAACCAAGATATTCACAATCTCGTTGACTTCAACAACTAGTTTCACAAATTTCTCATCTTCACCTACAACTTCAAGCAAATTCATCAGAGCTTGCCTTTTCATTTTTTTATCTCCAATCTTCAATCTTGTCAACAAGTCTCTTACGTAGAACCTCATTTCATCATTGCAAGCATTAAGACTCGGTCTTGAAACAATAATTGCGAAACCATGAGTCAAAACACCAGCCGAGTAAATCCCAGACAAATTCTTTACATGTTGATCAAACTTTGTGGAGATAACATCCAAATCACTCTGCATCAAAAGCTTCCCACTGTAAGAAAGATCCAAGCATCTTCTTGCAAGATCATGACAATCTTTAACAGTGACCAATATTTCAGGAATCAAGTTTGAAAGAGCAGAGTTTTCACAAGAATCACAGTTCTCAACGGCTATAAGGCCTGAATTGAGCTCCTCTAACTTGTTCCTAATGAGCTTCCATTTGACAGAAAAGACTTTGACAGAATAAGAATGAGTAATCAAAGAAGAAACGCATTCAATGGCTAGTCTAAGATTGGTTTTGTCAAAGGATGATGATTGTGATGAGTTTTGGTTTTGTCTTAGTTTTTGTTCACCCATATTTGGCTTTCATGAATCACAAAGCAAACCCATGTATCAAGTTTGATAAACAGAAAAGTTCAGTGGCCGCAACGACGCAAGGAGAGAAGATGCAAACTGACTGCTTAGTTGTGTTGTTATCTTCTGTTAGTAGCTGACACTGAATTGGGAGTATTATTGTGCATTTACAGGTGTGACCTTCTGGGATATTGTGTAACAGGGACAACTCAATCGTTTGATGACAAGGATACCTCTGTCATATTAAAATATGAAAAGGGTAGTTCAGATCAGAGTCTCGTAACTCTGTTACTCTGTTGGGAGCACATTAATGTCAGTGAGAAACTGGGTCTCAAGATTGATCAGGCATTCGGATCAAGCACAAAAATAAAGCTAAGTCGACAAATGAGGTCTAGAGACAAACTGGGTTTCAGGATTTGGTGTTCAGTGGATTATGTTATATCATTTAGCAAGGATTGAAAGAACAATGTGGTTTGATCTGATAAAAAAAAAAAAAAAAAACTGAAAAGTGTTTTTCAATGGCATCTGGTTGCCGATTAGAAGATTGTCAAGGCAATTTGGGGAGCTTTATCAACCTTACTTCTAAGGCACACTTGAAATTCTCCGAGTTTTCTACTTGTTTTAATGGTGGAAAAGAAAAGGAAATGAAAGAAACAGTTGAAAAGTGAAAAATTAAAAGGGATATATGGGATTAAGGCCTGGAGTGAAAGACAAAAGGCCTAATGGACCATCCATTGGCAACGACATTGGGTTTGAATTAGGTGAAAAAGAAACAAAAGGTTAGCTTTCAATTTTTGTAGCTTCAACCCACCATGTGAAGCTCCTTTGTTGGATGCCTCGAGCTAGCTGTCAACTTTTCAATGCTAAGTGGAGCAGATGAACCTTAACCTACACATAAATTCATACAAACTTTCTTTGAGATAATGACATTTACCTCCCTTGGATTTCAGTATAGGCCAACGGACTTGTTCCCACCCATAGTTTGACGCGGCACAAATGTCACCCCAAAAGTTTCAAAAACCCAATCTCTCACCCTTGAAAGCATTTTTTATAATTTTTATATTAAAATTACTAAATTATATTTTTTAAAATTAAAAATCTATAATAAAATTATAAAATAATTTTTAAATATAAAAATTTTAAAAAAATTTAAAAAATTTTAAATTTAAAAAATATACAACAACCATGGGAAGGCCAATCTGGTCTCCCTTGGAATCAGGTGGCCGGAAATGGCCACTTGACTTTGTTAGTCGTGGTCACTGTCGTCGACACCGATGACGATGGGTGTTGTATTTTTTTAATTTTAAAAATTTTTTTAAAGTTTTTAATATTTTATATTTATATAAAATTTATTTTATTATTTTATAAAATTTTAATTTTAAAAAGATAAAAATACCATTGTTTACTAATATGTTTAATAATAAATTTGGTTAGAGGGTGGGAGATTAGGTTTTTTAAAACTTGGGGGTAACAGGGTGCCCGCCTGAATCTATGGGTTTTGGCCTTTAGTATATTACGAGATAAGATACTAGGTCAAACCCAGTTTTTTACCCGGTCAAAGTTGAAATAATTTGAGGGGATGTTTCCTAATATCTGAAAGGTCAAGTCTTCACCATTGTCGACTAAAAGCTCAAGGTGTTTAAATTCTTTCTCTCAAACTTTCTCTCTTTCTACTTTTTTCGTTTTTTGGTTAAGGCACAGGTAATGAGAACACCTAAACAAAAGCCAAAAGCTTTAAGCTTTTTCTCCTTTGTCAAAACACTGCATAAAGATCAAAGACAAGTTAAAAGGGTATTCACCATTCCTTCTCAGTAAGCAAGACGATAACCTTTCTTTACATAATTTCAAGGAAAACAAAAATGGGGCTTATTACATGACAAATTCTACTCTATTATTTTGCTTGTCACGGATCGTTATTTAATGTAATCTTGCTGCAATGAGTATGCTTTATACCTGGTTTTAAGGATGATCTGGTTAAGTTATCCAAGTTTATATGAAAACAACAAAAGCTTTATCTTGTGGATGTTAAAATTATTTGTAAATTGAATGTTAATTTTTAATAATTTTCGTAAGGATAAAATAGTTTAACACTTTATTAAGGGTATAATTGTCCTTTTAACAATTGGTATAAAAGGTCATCAAATTGTGTTTGTTGGACGTGCATAACAATTTTTAGAAAATAAAAAATTGATTCTCAAATTCTATTGAATTTAGAATTCATCTCATCTAAAGTTTTCAGTGCACATTTTGAAAATATTAAATTTCAATATTGACGAGGACGATCTCCTAAGTGAGGAATTACAGTAATTAATCTCCAAAACACAGAAAATTATCATGACAGGAGGTACATTTCTAATCTTTAAATATTTGAAAATAATTGGTTATTATAAAATAACATGCATGTTAAATGCTATACAGTGGAGTCAATCGACATTTATACTTTTTGATCATCTTGTGTTTATAGGTTTCTAGGCCACAAGCCACTCACCAACATGCTGGTGCAGCTACATTTTCCAAACATATATTGGTTGCAAAGCATTAATATATAAACTTCTTTAATGGGGTTTCATTTTTAATACTCTTCAAGAATAATGGCTTCATTCTAAGGAGGACACATGCATGGGTGGAAGAGCAAGAAAGTGAGAATCTAGGGAGGCACCTTTGAGTGAGGGAGAAGGAAGAGATATTCGACACCACAAGAATAGTGACAAAATTAAATACCTTTGGCTTGAAGAGAAAGCCTCAATCTTCTTCCAATAAGAAGCATTATTGACTAAATTATGAGAAAAAATATCAATGGAAATGTAGACTGCATGATGTGGACATCTCGGTTTAGTGTTCATGCATCTTAAGTTCATCCAACAGAAGCTAGCTTCGGAGAAATTGGCTGTATCATCCACATGAAATAATAAAATAACATTAAAGGCAATTAAATGTATTAAATTATTGAACGCAGTGTTTGATAATGACTGGCTGGACGACATAATTAAGCTCTAATTACAGCCGACCAAAAACAATTGAATGAGTCCTGAAAAGATGAAGTTTTAGTTAACAAATTTTGAGGGCCATGCAGTCATGTATAAAAGCATCTATAAATTCTCAAAATATCGAAAACAAAAGTCTAAAGTCGTGAAAAGGGCTCAGATATTATGGCAATTAATTACAGTTATTTGGACTGATATTGATGATAGTTGAAGTAAAGGTGGTGGGTTTCTGCAAGTTCAAGTATAGAAGAAGCGGGGACCCGGACACATGCAATACAGGACTTACGAAGCTATCAATTAGGTTAAATTTGTGAAGGAGACAAGTCACCTAAAACGTTGCATAAAAATGGCCCAAGTTTAAATGCAGAGGGTTATAGGATTGGAGAACAAACAAACCACATGTAAAAAGCTTTAAAGAAAACACATAATTTCCAGTTAAGCTCCATTGTTGTTTAAGAATTTGATCTTCTCTTCATTGCATTCGAATTAAACAAACGACGCTACTTATTACCTTTTAGGACAAACACGACCGATATTAAGATTTAACTTGCCTAATAAAAAAAAAAAACAAATTTGAACCTAAAGAATAAGAATTTAAGTTGAACTCAAATTTGATTTTAAGATTTAACATATGAAATCAAAATTTTTAATAAACTCAAACTCAAACTTAAGGTTTGATCAGCTAAACCGAGCAAAACTTTTTAACAAGTTTAAGCTTGAACTCAATTTATCTGAAATTGTTTATATAAATTAGTAAAACGATATTGCTTTTATGTTCATTAGTCAAAATAATATAATTTTAGTTTATTCAAATCAAATTTTTTTAAACTCACAAATTTGATGAATTAAAAAAATTTTAAATTCAAACTCAAAGATATTAAACTCGTGAATTCATTTAAGTTAAACCTATCTCAAATTTAATCAAATTAAACTAGACTCAAACCTAATAAAAAAAAGGGGTAATTATTGGAAAAAGAAGTGATGTATCTGGATGCTTAGTTGTGAAATATATTTATTATATATTTTAAAAAATAATTTATAAATCTTATGTAATATTGAACTAAGCCCTTTCATTGGGTTTTTTCCTTTTTAAGTTTTTACATTCATTTTTATATTTTTTATTTAAAACTTGTTCAAAAATATTTGAAGGAAATAGTTTTTTTTTTGGTAATTTGTAATATATAAATATGTTTAAAATTAAAAAAAAAGAGTTTGATGGGTTTGAATAACACCAGTCTTGTCTTTTTGGTATAAAAGGTAAAGGACTGGTTGCCTTTGAAGCTTATACCGGAGAAAGAGATGAAGGAATTAAAAAGAATTACACTGGGCCAACATTAACAACTTCTGTTGCTGCCAGGTGGGCTTCAAATAAGGTATATTAAAACTGAATTTAAATCAAATTAAATGAAAACATATATATGTTTATATTTAATTTGTTTAATATGGATTCAGATAGTATTTAGATTCATATTTAAGAAGTTTTTTTTATAGTTAAGTTCAGATTGAGAATCAAATTCAAGAGCTAGGTATGTATTTAGTTTGTATGGTTTATATTTATATTTTATTAAAAATTATAATTAAATAAATAAAATATAATTAAAAAAATTTTAATTTAAGTTTAGATTTGTATTCGTATTTAAATTCATATTTACAAGTTTTTAAAATCATAATTTAGATTTTTGTTTGTTTTTAAATTTGAATAGTTTATTTTATAAACCAGATTAAAAAACACACTCAAATATATTCAATTCGAATTTAATTTTAAATTCATCTATACACACTCCAAACATACCCATCTAAATGCCCCATGGGAAAAGGTTTTTCCGTTGAATATAAATCAAAATGCAAACTGGTTATCTCAAAGATTAACTCAAACAACAAAGGATAGAGATCACCTAAGTAATTAAGATTCAAACTAGAAAATTCAAAATATAGGATTGACCATCGGACATGGAAGACCAAAATGCGAATAAAATATTCATAGTTTACCCATTGGAAATGTTTCCACTTTCATCACTGTTCCATGGAATTTAATACAGTAGTGTTAACAGAAAAACACAGAAAAGGACACAAGAAAGCGTGTAGACAAAAGACAATTCATTATCGACAATAAAACATCCACCAGTAAAATTCACGGCATAAGACTTCGCCACAACCACAAACATCCCACCATCTCCAAGATAATGTGGACCCATATTCATTTTCTCCTCTCATTATCAGGCATCCCATCCAGCCGTTGATCAGAGATGAACCAAATCCAACTGCATATGATTCAGCCACCTCCAGTCAACTGGGTCCGCTGATGTTCCATGTCCTCAGCTTTAACCATTGCACCCGATTGATGACACCTCCGGGATTCAGGCTAGATAAAACCGAGCCATCAGAACGTACCCTTGATTCACTTCCCTCCATATAAACCCACCATTACCCATCCCTTCAATCCCCACGTCTTTCTCCTCCTCACCTTTACATAGCTTTTCTCTGCTACCATGTTAGAAGGCAAAGCCATAGTCGGGGAGACTGACATGCTTCAATCAATGCAGCAAAAAGCGCTTCATTTGGCTGCAAAGGCTCTTGATCTTTATGATGTCACCGAGTCTACCGAAATAGCCCGATTCATAAAGAAGGTAACCTTCTAAACTCTATTTTTTTATAATACCGGGTCTTGAATCCTTTTGAGTAACCGTATTTCACCTCTTGTTCTCATGGTATTTCTTCCAAATGCAGGATTTCGACAAGACCTACGGACCTGGATGGCAATGCATAGTGGGGACAGATTTTGGTTCATTTGTGACACACTGCCATGGCTGCTTCATCTACTTTCGCATTGGTAGTCTTGCAATAATGCTTTTCAGGGGCGTGGTAAATCAAGCAGATGAAGGAAACTTGTTTCCAATCTTGGAGACCGTAAATGCATAGGGATTGTTTCTTATATCATCAGGCTTTTCCATTCTTCCTGGGATGTACTAAGAAAAGAAACTGCAGTTGAAGAACCAATTTCAAGTCTCGCCAGTCCCTTATCTATCCTCTTTTCCAATCATACATATCATTTCAGTTGTATGGATATTTAGAACTCTTGAGAAACCCTGAAAGCTAATAATATGTAATTCCAAATCAGTGGTGGGCTAACATAACACACATATATAAAGCCAGCTCAAGCATATTTACATAAATTTCTATTGAAACATATCATGACTGACAAAAATCTCAACTACCATAAGCCATTATTCAAATACTTCCAGGCTCAATCATACATTCAGAAAACACTGGCCACTCTAGATATTTTTACATGCTGCAATCAGCACATTCGATCCTAATATATGTCATCTCACCACGCACCGTAGGATCCAGAATATTTTGTAAGAAGAGATCTTCAGTTTGAGACAGAACCAAAGCAAAGGCTTTCTTTGGCTCATGTTGCATATTAGGTTTTTCATTAGCATGGAGTGCTAAGGTTGGTGGTGTTAAAGAAAGGGTGACATTAGGTTTTTGTTGAACAATAGAACAGGCATTTGTTTCATTGAAAAAATCAGAGGCCATATCATATACTAAGGTGCATAAGGAATTTATATCTTGATGCCAAGAGAACAACTTTGCCTCAGCTATCACGGTGCACGATTTCATCAGCAGGACTACTAAAATATCCAGTTGGGATCTTACAACCATTGTGGGCCACTATGCATGTGTTTGTGTGTGCCTGAAAGAGAGAGAGGTTACCTAGTAGCTTTAAATATCAAAGAGTGACTACAGAAGGAGGGGCATCCCTTCTTGGCCCAGCAACAGAACGGTAAACATAAACCTTATCAGCCCGATTGTCATCACTTCCATCTTCCTTCATCACCTCCACATTCAACCTAGGCATCTCCTTTGCCAATAGCCTACAACCATCCATTGTCACGTTGCAAGCTGACATCCAAAGTGATCTCATGGATTCATACTTCTCCAAACCTGAGAGCAGAGCCTCATTCCCAAATGGGCAATCCCTTATCTCAAGTTTTCTCAACTTTGGACAACCTCCAAGTACACACTGCATTCCCCAGTCACTGCTGCCTGCAAAAGCTACCGACAGGGTTTCCAAATTTTTGGCATATTTCCCAATGTACTCAAATGTCAAGTCAGTTAAGCGACCTGAAACTGAAAGCCTTTGGAGCTTAGTGCAAGTCTTCACTACAGCACCAAAAGCCTCATCCATGGGTCCATTTGTCAGATAATCTGGTTGTCCAGGATTCATTATGCAAAGTCGGAAGTGGGTGAAATCGGGGCAGTTGTGTACAATTGTTGCTACAGCAGCATTAGTCATTTGCCTGCAAAAATAAAGGACATAGTGGAGTCTCCGACAGCCAAAAGACACAGCAACAAACCCTTCTTCAGTTACCCCATGGATAATTTCCTCATCAAAGGGATCAGCAGGGAAAACACGGAGTTCCTCTAGCAATGGACAATGGGAACCAACAGCCTCAAGCCCTTTGTCTTCTACTGTGTCCAGGACCTGTATGATAAAAGTCATATTGAGATTGGAAATTGAAAATTTTTAAGTCACTAAAACTGTAAAGTTCATACAAGACAAGTCACTGCAGAAAGTTATAGCAGCTTTTCAGAACAATTTCCAGTTTTTGCTCAAAATTAATGGTGAGACATCAATCATTTGCCATTACATAATTTTTAATATCAAATCAATTTTTTTTATGAAGGGCACATAAGCATGGATGCTGAGGTTATAATCTATTTTAATTAGGAGCACGTTCCTGCTTCTGATTAGTATTAGAATTTGAAGACTGCAAATACAACTTAATGCTCATTTGGAAAATAGACTTTGATGATTGATTAATGAAATACTGTTTTCCCACTATCTCCGCATAGTTTCTTCCCTTTCTTCCCCCTAATCTTTCCAAATTTCCACGTGAAACATTATTGTCGACACTTAAACCGAACCCTCAGTTCATTTCCCAAACACATCACCATCTTCAATTTACCTTCTCTGTTCATGCAAATCAATAGGAACCCTAAAACTAAAACTTGAAGTCAAAAACAATCTTGACACATAAAACCCTAAGAACAGAATAAAAGTCTAAAATAACTCAGTATCCATGCATGTATGTCCTCTATCAGTGTTAATTCAAAACACTTTGGAAACAAATGGCAGATGGATCTAATGGTTGCAACAATGAAGATCGCCTATCAGCAAATGAACATAACAGTCAAAAATGTTGACGCACTTTTAATTGGTCATGAAATGAAAATGAAAAATCCAAGAAAGGCAGAAGCACAGCTGACATAAATAAGTAATATCTATTAAAGAGTAGTGATCATTCCTAGCATGGTTTAACATTAAGAACGCACTACCATCAAGATAAACTTCTCCAACCACTTTGACAGTACATCCAAATACAGGAAGCTGGTTGTGATTCAGAAATTAATCATAAAACTCCCCCAATTTCTTCAGTATCGGAAAGATAACAATATAGAAAGCTGAGTTCTACATTGGCAGGCAAAAACTAGTATCTTGGTATGACAAAGAAAGAATTATTTTTCCAGAAAAATGAGATGAATGGCAAAGATAAAAGAAAATCTGAATTCTTACCCAAAGGCGCCGAAGATTTGGACAATGCACAAGCAGCTTGGCAAGGTCACCACTTTGCAAAGCAGCATAACTTAAATTCAAGAATGTCAAATTTACACTGGCAGGATATAGAACTGGGAGATATAAAGCAGTTGCTTCCCATAAACCAGACAAGGTATGTATATTCTTGCAATTGTTGAATGAACTTTCTAGCTCTGCATACTGTCTGGTAGTGAGCTCTTTTGAAAAGGAACCAGTGCCAAGTTCCACTAGCTGAGGAGCACAAACAAGTAGCCGTTGTAATTGTTCCAAAGAAATAATTTTGTTAACCTTCAATGCCTTCAATGATTTGCACCTACAGACAAGTCTCTCAAGTGCATCAAAATTTACTTCAGCACTCATGTTGGCAAAGTTCAGTACTTCCAAAGATGTAAAGCTTTCAGGGAAACAGCTCAACCAACTTCCACTTCTATCTTCGACACCATTCTCCTGGATGTCAAGCTCAGTCAAATTCCTGAAATCAAAAATAGAATTTAGAAGTTTGGTACTACATGCAAAACCTAATTTGGGAAGTAAATAAAAGGTTGAACAAGAACACAGAACTAAGAATCTCGAAACCTGTAAACATAAGCGAAAGTAAAAGTGAAAAGAAACAAAGAAAATCTGAAAAAGCTCCATTGAAACTACCAAGCAATTTTCTACAATTTTCACCATGCTGTAACACATTTTAAGCCTTTGACCCATTGCGAGTTTCCAGGAGAGAGGGTCAAGTTATGATGAATTGATTATATGAATGAATAAAGGGCACAGGTAAAAATACTTGTAGGCCCAAGTGACAGAGATCAACTTAAGAATCTGATTAGTCCCTTACACAACAAGATCCTGCAGGTTCCTTATTTAATTGCCCTAAGCAAATTGATTTAGGGAATTTCTACTTTAAATTAGTATAGGTAAATGGATTCTCCACTATTTAATAGCCAGGTTTTGGTAGCCAGATCAGTATTATTTCATATGATTCTTCAATAGGAAATCATGCCCAGAAAGAGATGTGCTTATCTTGAGAATGCAACACTGTCAATAAGTCAGTCAGCCACAGATCATACACATAATCTTACCTCTAATTCTCATTATTTAAATCGTGGACATAAAACCAATCAGGAAACACAAAAAGCATTGTAAGAAATATTTAACAATGAAATCACATGAAAACAAGCACCAGTTAAAGATCCAAAAATTCACAATAATTGCAGCACAATAACCTACCTTCACACTCAGGCCTACCATACACAATAAAACATTTTCTGGACAAAATTTTGCTTTCAGATGGGGAAATACATGACCCCACTATAGTGACAGCCTGAGAATTAGATGAAAAAAAACATTGATCCACCAAGTGAGAAAAGGACAAATACTCTTTCACCCCTTGAACATGGGTATAATTGCAAGGATAATGACACCACAGACGCAAGTGCATATGAAAAAGGAGCGAAAAGTAAGAAAATCAGAGAAGAAAAGAAGTGGAGATGTGGTTCTTCTATAACCACTAAAGTCCTGTTTCAAGTAGTACAAAGAAAAACAAGCAAACTCTCTACTCAAGAAACCAACATATTTACTTTAATCCTATGTCCAAATACGTCATTCAATTGACCAAACAAAGACACCAAGAATACCGTGCTTCACATCTGCCAGAAACAATTCCTTGATTCACTTATAGCAGTTCAAAGAAACCAAAATTACAATAAAGAAATAGTAAAAGCAAGAAGATTCAAAGTCAATTATTAAAAGCAAATGATTCATTGTCAGCATGCATATAAAATAATTAATCAAAGCTACCCATTAAACTTTGCATTCACACTTCTACTTACATAATAGCAAAAACTAAATTGATAAGATAAATACAAGCTTCCACAAGCTACTCCCAAAGTAGAAGCTTGTATCAGTTTGAAAGAAGATCTTTTACACGAATCCAATTGCAGCAAAAGATATATATAAGAAGTTAACATAAAATCATGTGTGCCTTCATCTCATCTCAAGACACAAGAAGATCAAATGAGTTAATTATTCTTCAGATGAAATTACTCCCTCGCAACAACATCAGTAAGCAATCAGTTAGTCGCGTATTCATAAATTTAACTTGTCATAAATAAGGGGTATTATTGTGCGGGGTGACAAGGATATATCTCCAATTGAATGCTAAGTAGAAGTTAAATGTTACATCTAGAAAAAACAGAAGAAAAACAAAGAAATAGAAACGAAAATAACGCTTCAAATTCTCTTAAATAGCAACAACAACAAAGCTAACACATTTATTTCTCAACCACATGTTCCATTATGATTCATAGCTTCATCAAACCAAAAGAGAACCCATTGACAGCTATATGCTCCAACAAATCAACTTTTTAATAAACAAAAATACTGCCGATCTCTAACTATTCAAATCCAAACCAACTAAAACAATTTAAATAAAAATAAAAGCTAATATAATTTTCAAGCTTACTTGCAATGTGTAGCAATTGCAGCAAGACCATCAGTGCTGAACCCATCACAACTCAGAAGAGAAAGCACTTTAAAATTCTGGAAATTAGCAGCCAAGTACTCCAAACTCTGATCACTAACGGTCATTCTTTTCAACCTCAGTTCCTCAAGGAACGGATATTTATCAGCAAAAGCCACAAGCCACGCGTGAATATCAGCTCCCCAGTTTTGCGGAACCAAATTGAAATCCGAGAATCTCGGCTTTCCTTTAAGAGTTACGCTGCGAATATTGGGGAACCGGCGAGCCAGAATTTCCGGGGAAACCGAGTAACAGTTACCGATAAACACATGAGTCCTGGACCAGCGTTCCGCGTTGTACCAGTCTTTACAAACCAACGAGACTGAGCTTCGATCTTGGTGTGAAGCTAAGAGAGCGAGCACTCGCTCGAGTACCTCGTGTGGGAACTGAGTTGACACGGGAGAGCTAGCCGATTCCTTTTTCCTCTTCGACTCCATTATCATTATCTCAATCACATAAACCTTCAGAACTTCATAAAACAATAACTAACAAGTAATCAATTTACGAAAACTTCATCATTTCTCCACCGTCGCATAAATGGAAGATTAGATTCGAAGAACACGCACATGATGGTAGATTGAAGCTACTGAAAGGTCGGATCTACCATTAAAGGAATCTCTAAAACAAAGCGCTTTTTTTTCTCTCTCCGTAAACTCATAACAAAAAGGAAGTTGCAGAATGCAGAGCCAAACAACAAGGCAACAGAAAGCCTTGCGTATTACAACAAAAGTAGTGAAAGAAAAATAATAAATAAATAATTATAATTATATGATTAAAATAATAATTATTAATATTATTGTCTGAGTTCAGTATCAGTCCACGTGAGCTCAGCTCGAGCTTACACAGACATGCAGTGAAAAGGACGAGAAGGTAATAGCACAAGACATCGACCCAACCTGTGCCCGGGTGCGTACTGCGCACGTCCCCACCCTCCACTTAAGCGATATAGGACAACGGACAGTAACAACTGAAGCGGTGCGCAGTGCGCGTGTGGCGTAGATTAGAGGGAGGTACTGAATTTATTTGTTGAGTAAAATAACTGGTTAAAAACTTGATCGAATTGTTTTTTTTTTTTTTTGTTTATTTGTGACAACAAACTCAATTCAAAATATAAATTTATGTTAAAATTTTATATTAAATTTATCTAATATATTTTTATTATTAAAAATTATTAAAATATTTATTATTTAAAACTATAAATATTTTTAAATCGATTTTGATGATAATTCTTATAATTTATGCATTATCGTCTTGAGATTTTTTTAATTTTCATTTTCATTATTTTGATGTTATTCAAAATTAATAGTTAACAATAATTATAGGTATGGATACAAATGAAGATGAAGATAATGAGCATGATCCGGATTTGGAAATAACTCTAGAATAGTTACAAGGTTTGTTGATTGAGACAAAACAAAAATCCAATGGTGTAGATTTATCGTCATCTTTCAAAATTTGTTATAAAACAACATAAAACTTGTCGTAAATTGAAAAGAAAATCGAAAGAAAACAAGTAGTGGTCGATTGAAGAGTAGTTCCGACCATCAAGTTTATTTAAGGGTAATATAATAAATATATTAATTACGTTTAATTATAAAATAATACGATAAATTTTAGATCAATGTTTGGGTGGGAAAAGTAATTACACATATGACATAGGTAAGATATCTTAGGAGCATAATAAATTATGAATTATAATTAGATTTTCAAATTATTTAAGTCATAAATTCAAAAGTTAATAGAATTAAAATTTTAAATTATTGGATTTAACAAATTTCTTATATTTCTAATATAAAAGACAAAGTATTAAATATTTTAACATAAATAAACAGTTAGATAAGAAAAACATCAAAAAAAAAAATGTTATTTTAATGCCAAATCTCTAGAAAATTGAAAACATTATTTAGGCAGGCTTTAGGCTTGTGGACAAGATGGGATGGGTTGACATCAAAGTTCTTGAATTTATTCCCACCTCCTAGTTTCAAACAAACCAGTCAAATCTTGATAATTCAATGTAAAGTCCTTTCTTTTGTTTTTACGTGGTATGGTAATTTTCTCAAGTCACCTTTTTTGTTTTTTCAAATAATGTTGAAAAAAAAAATTATTATATTATTTTTAATTATATTATTTTTTAAAATTATCATATTATTTTAAATTAATAAAAATATAAAGTAATTTTGTGATTATCAAATTTATCATCAACAATTTTTTTTCTCACTGTTATTGTCACTCTTTTTTAATTGTACAAGGTTTTAGTAGGTCAAGATTTTAGTGGATAATAATTTTGGTGGATTTCAGTGAGTGATAGTTTTAACGAATTTAGATTTAGATTTGGATTTGGATGAGGTCGTTAGGGTTTTTAAGGGATTGGATTTCGAATTATAAATCTGTAAAAGGGCTAAAATATCATATTTAAAAGTATTTTATGGGTTTGGGTGGTGAAAGTTCTGATAGGTTTTGTCTTGGGTTGGTGGATATAATGCTTTTATAATATTAAATATTATTTTTTTAACTAAGTTAGGTTTTGAGCGTGTAAGTATATTTAATGGATTTAATGGGTGGAATTAAGGTCAAAACTTGGGTGGGAAATTGTAAATCACTCTTTCAATATTAACCTTTGAGGGGCATTCGGTCCTGGATAACTAAAAATTTCTCAGCTAAACTTATATTTTATTACTAACATTATTTTATTTTATTTACCAATAAGATAATATAAAGAGTGATCTAAATCTTTAATTATCATACATTTTACTAATTATATATATATATATATATGATTTTAGATAATAATATAAACATCTACTACCATTAAAACAGGAAGGAAAAAAAAAAAGTTTGATTGGGATTAAAAATATTACTAACCGTTAATGTTTATTATATTGAAATGAAATAGACCTCTACCCTTCTGTCCCCCAAAGATTAAGAACCCCATGTTCAACCAGCTCCACCTTTTTATTCAATGTCCAATGAGTCATTATCTGATTTATGTACCTTGTCTGCCAAATTTCATTTTACGTTAAGGGCTCTATTGTATTTGCTGCAGGGTGATTACACGTGGCATGGCATTTAACTGTTAGGCAATATATTATGGACCAATTTCTGGGAGCTCCAAGTGTATGTTTGGCTAGTTTTATTTCATCTGTTGTGAGGAACAAAAACAAAGACAAAAGAATAATGGAGAACAAATAGAATGGAAAATTTGGGATTACTTCCAACGACGCCGGATTGGTGAATTTTTCCAACTGGTAAGCGTGGTGGTTGACAAAACGATGGCTTTGAGTCTGCCAATCAGAAACTCTTGGAGCAGTAGTAGTTGAAGCTGCTGCCTCAAATGCCACTAGAATCTCTTCCAAAAATAAAACGCCTCATCCAGTCGGAGATCACCAAGGTCCTTGTGCGCCAGCTCACAAGCTTACTGAATTTTCAAAGAATCAAAGCATTAATACATGACTAAATTACCTTCTAGAATGATTTATATGCAAAAGACAGGGTTTGGTTTGGCAGAGGCCATGGTTCTGCCTGCCTTCCCGAGTAACTTACCTTGCATAGACTGAATACCAAAGCCACTGGGTGCTATGGCCTATAGAAACCCAATCCCCAGGAAGTTGAGCTGCAGTTTGTTCCCCTCCCAACGGAGCAAATTGTCCTAAATGCCTATACCTGGTTAAATCCACACCAAAACCTCATCAGAAATACGTTTCTCAAGTTGCAACTAAATACCAGATTCAGGAAGTAGCTGTCTGTCTTTCTGTCTTAAATTTAATGTACAGAAGTAGGAAACTAACTAAAAAGGTTATGCATTGTCTAGAGATAAAGAGAAGAAAATCTACCTAAATGGTTGAAACCGATGGCGGCCTGATTCCCTGAACCTGAGAGGTCCTTCTGGATTTTTTTCACACTCTTCCATGCGGTTAAAACACTTGGCAAGATAGGAACCTTGCTGACTTGCGACCTGAACAACGAGGCCAGAGATTAATATTCAAGTAGGCATGTAAAAAAAGGCTTGATGAATATATAAAGAGGCACGTGATGCAGTTTTTATTATATCATGCTGTAGCGATATATTAGTGTAAAACCTGCGCTGTCGCTGGGAGAGTTTTCATCTCTCTATCCACTTCGGAAAGAGCCTTCTTAAATTCTTCGATATTCAGTTCCATAGATTCTTTGCCAACATCCCCTTTGGCATTCATCAACAAATCAGCAATATTTCTCATCTTCTTGTTCTTCAAGTAAAGCTCCACTTGAGGGTATCTTTCGCAAATGTCCCTCATGACTTCTTGGAATTTTTTGACCGTAAGAGTTCCAGATTTGTCCGCATCAGCTTTGCTAAATATTGCTGCAATATCTTCCTGGAAAGAATTTAGCACAAAAAGGGAAAAAATTAGCAGCACTTAAAAATAAAAGACACTGGACAATTAGTTCATCGGAAGGTCAAACAATCATTGTGTTTGTATAGCAGCTATTGTAATCGCTGTTTGAAGCTTCTTTTGCCATGCGGGAAATATATTCAAGAAAAGTAAATGGGAAAGTTATCTTTAAAAAGCGAATCATAAAACTTTTTACGCACAGAAGAGAAATGAGATGATAAAATAGCAAAGATACCATGACTCTGCGCTGGTTAATTGTTGCGCAATCACCAAGTGCGTAAACATTATCACATCCCTCAACACGCAGCCATTCGTCGGTTCCCAAAGCACGCCTATTTGTCTGTGTCAACAGAAGTGTAAATTATAAGGTCAGCCAGTGTGATGAACACCAATAAGAAACTGCTTCATACGATCAGAAACTACAATCACAGATGACAGATAGAATTTAAGATAGTGAAGCAGTGAGCAACTAATAATTAAACTAACATACCTGACCAATATTCTTCATAAAGTCCTTTATAATAGGACGAGGTCCAATGCCTGTCGACCAGACAATCATTCCATATGGCATGGAAGTCATTTCCCCATTTCCTGTCGTTTTGGCAGAAATTTCTTTATCAGTTACTTTAACAACCATGGAGCCTAGTTTCACATCGATTCCGTCTCTTTGAAACTTGTCTTCAGCGAATGCAGTGATTCTTTTGTCAAACCTGGAAAACAAGAACTTATATAGGCGTTAGCAATTTTAATGCGAATCAAAAAAAAAAAAGTTATTGACCTTCTTTTCACACAAAAAAGAAAAGAAAACTAACTGAACTTTATACATAGATTTAGCATATGCACATTTGTGATACATGCAAGAGACTTTGAATCAGTGGGAGATGTGATTTATAGTGTCAATTCACAAAAGATGCGAAAATAATTAACTTAAAAATTTTGCACATTTTAAGCAGGAATAAAAGCAGTCCGTGGCGTCATAGTTAGTTTTTCACTGTCACTTCTTCAATTTTAACAGAATACAGGGTCTAAGAATGCTGAAAATCTAATTTTAGAGAGGATGGTTTCTATATTATATAGACATGTCCTAAGGCACATAAAATTAATTCTGTCATTTTCTCGACAGCAGACATGTCTCCGGGGATGAAAAAGGGAGATCATATTTATACTGTAGATCTTTAAAATTATGTAGAAGCCCTGAATGCCAACTTCAAAGTTGTTCAGGAAAAATATATTTTGATAGCTGAGGCAAGCTTTTCATGTTATAACACAACTGAAATATTAATGCATCATTAACAAAAAACTAAAAATTGCTGACCAGAAGGATTTAAAAGTTTACATCCTTACATGTTAAGAATATGATTTCCTGCCTCCAGAAGGGTTATTTTAACTGATTCCTTGACCATTGGATATAGCTTCATCAAATCCTCAGTTATAAAATCATGAAGCTCTGCAGCAAACTCCACCCCAACTGGTCCACCACCAACTACCACAAAATGAAGAATCCTCCTCCTGTCTTCGTCACTTAGATCAGGATGGGTTGCTCTCTCAAAGCAATCTATAACCGTCCTGCGGATTTTCTGAGCATCTTCAACTTCCTGGATGAAAAAATATCATTTCTTTTAGAAAACAAAAGCAACAAAAAGAAGTTCAGAAATGCCCAGATCTTAATGAGAGGAGGCATGTTTTACAGATCAGGAATATTAATAGGTACACAAGGATATAGCCAAACATCAGTCCATGGCAAGGAATTTTACCTTCAAGAAATGGCAATTCTCCTCAACACCAGGCGTATTGAATGTGTTACTACGAGCTCCCATAGCTATTACAAGGTAGTCATAGTCCACATCAAATTCTCTATTTCCATTCAACCTGTTGTTTTGGCTAGATCGACAATAAACTTTCTTATTTTGTGCGTCAATCTTGAAACATTCAGCCTCCCAAAAAGAGACATTTACATTTTTCTGCTCAGAGAAAAAACATAAGGAAAATTGTGACAACTACATTACAAAAGTGACAGTAACCAACAGAGAAAAAGTAAATGATCACTGCCCTAAAATCAAATCAAAACACAATCAGCATGCTCAAATCAAAAAAAGGAAAAATAAATAAACAAATAAAGATTGTTCTAACTGTTTCCGATGTGTCACTGTTATGTGTTCTGCTAATTACCTTCCTAACAATGTTACGAACTGGTTCCACAATGCTCCGAGCTTCCACAGTACCACATGTAACACTCGGCAGCAACGGGGTGAACGCAAAGTAATTACAAGGCGATATCACATGAACATCGTATGAGGGATTGTTGAGATTTTTCAAGAAACTAGTTCCTGCCCAACCAGTTCCGAGTACCACCACCTTCTTTTTCTTGATTCCCGTTTCAATTGGAGCAGCTTTATATGCATTCACCTCAGAATAAGCAATGAGGCCACCCCCACTGCAATAATATTAAGTAACAATAAGCAAAAGGAACATTAAAATTACACTTAAATATATTTGTTCATACACTTTTTGCTCTTTCTATTAATGTAATTCAACAACGATCAGTCTTCTCTTAATCTTATTCTACCAGTAAACGTTAGATCTCTATGTTTCTCCAGAACAAACGTTACAAACACACTGAGCAGCAAGTTAAATAAATTTAAAATTTAAGATCACAAAACAGAACCAAACTCCGAAACAGAGAAAATAAAAAAGGCCAGATAACTTATTCCCACCCAAGCTTTCACTCAAACGTAGTCTTCCGCCATAACTTTTGAAAACTTAAATGCCTACACTTGCACCATTTTTCATCCAATTTTATTAACATTTGTGTAAATTGACTAAAACACCCTTATTAAAAAATAAAAATTTATAATAAAATTATAAAACAATATTTTAATATAAAAAATTTTTAAAATTTTACTTTTTTAAAAAATAATTAAAATATTTGAATTTTAAAAAACTAAAAAGACAATCACCACCGATAGTGACCACTTACAATAGAATCAATTAATCAGAAATGACCACCTGCTTGACTACCTTGTTTGATGAAAACAATCAGATTTGACCATCCCGCCAATAACTATGGCCAAAAACAATCAGTGAAGTCTAGATTGACCGCTTTTGTTGGCCAAATCAACTAAATTTAGTCATCTTTATCAACAATCATAGTCGAAAACGGTTAATTTAACTATTTTTTACCCTTTTTGTTGGCAAATGTGGTTAGATCTGGTTAATTCATTCAAAATAAAAAGTGGTCGATCTAGACACCTCTGTCAAATGGGTTAACTAAATCTAGTTACCCTTGGAACAATATGACCATTTTCGGCTATTATTAGCATCGATAACAATGATTGCTTTTAATTTTTTATATATTTTAAAATTTAAATAATATTTTATACTTTTGTTATTTTTATAAATTTTATTTTATTATTTTATAAATTTTTTATTAAAATAACAAAAGTTAAGAAATGAAAATTTATTTTCGAGGGCAACCTTGATGGGAATATGTTCTTTGACCAATAAAAAATTACAATGTTGTAACAGAGCACAAATAAGCTGTTTCAAAGAGCAAGAAAATTTTTCCAAATAGATCAACACACAACTCCAAGCGGCAGCTCAACGACGAAAATATAATAATAATAATAATAGAATATAGCGATTCTAAGCGGCAGAGCACACATGTGAAAAACCAAGTTATAAGTGAACTATAAGCTGAAGTTGAACAGACAAAACAAAACTCTGCATTAATCGAAAACAAATTAAAGAGAGTTTACCCGACGGCGGAGATGATTATCAGTTTAGAAAAAGAAGGATAATCATGGAAAGCTCTAGAAAACCTCTGGTAGAATGTAAAATTTCGCATTTCTGACGCAGAAAATTTGAGAATCTGAAAGATGAAAGTGATTTACGGTTTTGATGCGAAATGAAACAGAAACGAAGAGAAAGAGAGAGGCCTTTTTTCTTCGTAGGGTTTTTTGTAGGCACTACTAGAAAAAAAGGCGGACAAGAAAGGTGCAGAGGAAAAAATGGAAATAAAGAAAGAATCCAACTTGCTGGGAAGCGAAAGGAAAGAAACGTGTTGGGCGTGGGAGTGCGAATCTCGCCACGCTGTCACGATCGGCTCCCATTTTCTTGCTCGACTTGGAAGGCATGGAAATTGCTGCACGTGTCATTCAGTGAAGTTGTACTACGGTTTTAGGTTTTTTATACAAGCAGCGACGTCTGTTCCCAGTATTAAGTTTTGAACAAGTTCCCAAAAACCCACTTATTTCTAAAATGACATTGATAACCCCAGTGTCAAAACTATGCAAGGGACATGTTAGCAATGATGGTCACAAGAAGTTTTGTCAGGGAATTTAATTAAAAATTATATAAAAAATAAATTTGTATTATCTTAAAAAAAGAAATAAATATTATATAAACATCATTTTTTTATAGAAAATGATATTGTAAAATTCAATAAATTATCGTAAGTATATTATAGTAATTTTTTTTCTACTTTTCACTTTTTGAAATTATTGCATAATAGTTTTATTACCAATATTTATAAATATATCTCTCTCAGTATAAATTACCAAATAATTTTTTAATAACTCATCCTCTATTCAATCACGTTAGAAATATTTTATAATATTCATCGTAGAAAAATTATTTTTCATTATTATTGTAATAACTAGTAACATCAACGATAATTTGACTAAACCCTAAACTGTAAACTTTAAACCTTAAACTCATTTAATTAGTGCAGTCAACTACGTAAACTACTATATTTTCATTCACAATTAGTGAAGCCAATTTTATGACATTTTTGTACAATCTACTGAGGTTATCGTTTTGCACGTTTCCACATCTCTTTCTCCTTCTTGGCTATTTTTCTTGCTTCCCATGACTTTTTGCAACTTATCGGAACATCATTATCATTTTCAATGTGTTGATAATACCACCACTACTAAATACTATGATGGTCTGACCGTATTATTTATGTCATTTGTCAAAATAATATTAAGGTTACAAACGCTTCTTGATCAACTATTATCTATGCTTATAAGGTCATGAATAAGTTTTGTTACGATTCTACCAATCTAAAAGTATTCATCATACATACATGAGTATATGCATATACAATCATTAATGAATAATTATCGATTTATTATTAATAAAATACAATATAATTATGGAGGAAATTACGTGGATAACCCTTGACGATTGACTTTAGAGAATCTACTTCAACAATTTTAATACTAATCGGACAAATGATCCTATTGTTTCTTTCTTGGTTCATCACTTATCTCATGGCATAGAAAGAAGGAGGTTGTTGTCTCTTGCTCCAACATTGAGGTTGAGTTTCAAGCACTTGCCAACGTAACATCAAAATCGATGTAATTAAGATGTCTCCTTCAAGACACAGGTGTTTCTCATCACTGTAGCACTCCAATACATTACGATAATTAAAGTAAAATACAGATTATTCATAAAGACGTTATTCGTGAATGCGTGAAATATATTGCTTGATTATAATATTATTTGTCATCATTTGCTCAATCGAACTCTCTGACTAGTTTTTGTTGCCACTACAGATCATAAAGCAATACTATTACAAAATCACATTATTTAAGAAATGTTAGATTCAACATTAAGACAGACCAAAAATATATAATAATTTTGTAAAATTTAGATTATATAAATTAATTAGAAATAAATTTAAGGGAATATATATATATATATATATATATATATATATAGCAAAAGAGAAATTGTATAGTGATAAATAAAAATTGTATAAAATGCAAAGGGAATTATTATATTATATTTACAAAGTAAAATAATGTATTTTACAAATATTTGTTAAGGGGGTGACTTGTCAGTTTTCGAAAATATTGGGTGCTTTTTGTACCTCTAGACAACCAGATTAGGCGAATAGAATATTCGTTTGTCGATGACATCATATGATTTGGTGTTTGACCACATAAAACCTAATTGGACACGGAGAAAATCATGGCCATACAAATAAGTACCCAATCAATTCAGAGGCGCCGCATATCTGCCTCAGATAAATTATTTTATATTATGCTTCAAATCATGCAATTTTTTTATTTCACATGATATAATTATTTATGGTACTTTATTTATACCCATATATTTTGGGATCATGTCAATCTGAATAATCAAATACACTGTACATTTAAATAATTGAAAATTTAAAAAGCAATTAAATTTTAAAAATATAACAAATATATAATATGCTTAACTCATCCTACAAAAGACCCGCGAAAATACGATTTAAAAATTTTAGCCCGTGTTCGAGTCTTGTTATACTAGAAATTGAGCCGATTTATAAAACCTATAAATAATAGATTATGATATAATGTATCACATTAAAATCGATTTGATAAAATACAATACGATTCAAGTATCATATCTAACTAAGTTTGATTTAGTGCGGTTCATAGATCTCATTTGGTCTATCATTGTGGGTTAGTCTATATCTATCATCCCTATCTCATCTATTAACTTTCAAAAAACTAAATACTCATTCATTAACTAAAATCAACTATTAAATTTAATAGTTAAATATTAAATGTTAATGATCAATCAGACATTTTTGTCTTTTTGAATGAAAAGAATTTAAAAAATAATAAATTAATTTTATAAATATAATTAAATTATAAAATAATATTAATATAATATTTAAAAATAATAATAATAAATTTTAAAAATTAATACAAAATTTTTTAAAAAACGACCAATGCTATAACTGACAGTGATGACGTGGTCTTTTTTGTAATTTTATTAATTTTTTGTTTTATATTAAAATTTTTAATATAATATTAGTTATTTTTAGGTGAATGGTATTTTAATTATTTTATCAAAAATATTAATAAAATTAAAAAAAATTGATTAATAAATAAGTATTTGATTTTTTAAAAGTTTTTAGATAGAACTTTATCATTCAAGAAAACCTCGGGTGAGAATAAGTCTTTTGTCTCAATATTAATCATATACAATTTTCATTTCCCATGTATAATACTACATATACGAAGCGAATGATACAAAATAAATATGAAATTTTTAATATATAGTGATATCAAACTAACCTTTACTACGATGAAAAATATCCATTAAAAAATCTTTCGAACATTTTATCAGTCTTTCATAGGTGATTTTTCTTTTCGTAAACTTGTAAATCTTAAATTATCCTTATCAAGGCTCTTAAGCTTAAAAAAATTTTCAATGAAGCAGCATAGACCCAATGAAAGAAAGTTTATATAAACAGGTTTTTTAATATAAATGGTTTTGGTGATATATTGGATAACTGTAAAACAAGACACAAATATCATGAAAACCTATTTTTTATATTAATAAATTATAATATTTATAATAAATATTTATTTAAATATGAATAAAATTAAAATCATTCAATCAGTCTCTACTGTGGATTTCCTCTCCCTCCGTGTCTTTCTCAATATTTTTTCCTCTTATTAGCACAGAAACTATTGAAAGGCAATTATGGTTATAATTACAAGATGATGCATGAAAGTTAAAAGGAAAAAAAGAAACCAATAGAAATTCCCAATATGAAAAACCAAATACATAAACTTATCATGATAGATTGCATTTAAATGTATGGATCATGTGATTAATTCCACCAAAATTAATTGAAAAAAAGAAGCTCAAAACCGAATAAATTTAACTGTAATTATCGATAATCACCTTTAATTAACTTTCCCCTGAAATATCCATCTGTGTCAAATTATTCAATTCTTCCCCAAGAAAATTGTCCACAAAATCCAATTCCATTTCCCTCTTATTATTATTTATTATTTCTACCATTGTTATGAAGACCATCAACTGCTATCTCTATCAACCCTTCTGTATCTTCGTCTTCCCATTGAAGCTCTGCACTTTCCCGGGAACCCCATTCTCCGATTGCCGAATAATCACCGTTGGATGAACTATCAGAATCCGACTCCGGGTAGTACATGGACAAAGATGGGTACCGCCCAATTCCAAACCGGGTCGGATCTTTATTGTTTCCTTCTATTTCGTCTTCTTTACCCTCTTCAGACGCTTCATAAATGACTTCTAGCGGAGCCCTCACGTTCCACTCAATGAACGAGTCTTCGAAAGGTGGGTCCGGGTTAAAAAAGTAGACGTTTCGGCCCATGCCCGATTGTAATCTTGACGATCATGTGAATTATTAGAATCGGAGAATAATTGATCAGCGGCGTCAGGCGTGGAGTTAGTTGGGGTTTGTTCATGTTGTTTTTGTGTTGCACCGAAGCGGAGGAGAGAGAGGAGAAGAGTTAAAGTGAGGATGGGAACTGGAGAGACAATGATTTTGAAGAAAAAGCGAGGGAAGTAAAGGAGAATTAGAATGTACAGAGTGAGAATAGTTGAAAAGAGAGGAGGAGCAGCAGCAGCAGCATCATGTGAAGAAAATGAATGAACAATGTTATTCATGGGGATGATGGCAGAATTGAGTTTTGAATTTTCGAGTAATGGGTTTTCGTTCTGGTTTTCTTCCATGAGAGAGAGAGAAAGAAGATTGGAACTCAAAGGGAGGAGGACGAAGAAAGAAAAGTTAAAGCTAAAGTCATTTGGGAAATGGAGTAAAGAAAGAAAGTGAAGGGACGAGAACTGAAACTGAGAGATGGGATGGGACTTCTATAAAGAGAAGAGGAAAAGGGACGTTTTGGATATTGAGAGATTTCTTGTTGAGCAAATTGTATGAGTCGATGATATGACTAAAGGAAAACGACAGGGCAATGCCTAATTTATTGGATTATTGGTTCTGAGGTCAGAGTCTTCTTTCCCAGAATTATTTCTCCCTTCTTAATTCTTTTCCTTACACTTCTAAACAAAATGAGGCATCCCATCTTGTTTTTTTATTTTTTTATGTGAGATTGAACTTGTCTTCATATTTTGGGCTCCCTTTGCTTTTCTCCTTTATTTGTGGCACCTTGAAGTGGATTCATGTCTGTGTTATAATCAACTTGAAAGCTCTTGTGGGCTGGAGTCTTGGAGGTGGGGAGGGGAAGGCGGAGTGGGGAGCTCCAGCTTTTCATTCCTGAGGTGGGGATTGGGGAGTTTCAGCTTTTTTTTGTACCAACAACAGATTATGAATGAGTGTTCTTAAAATAGTTAGTATGTCTTTAAACCTACTTGCTTATGAGTAAGAGTCTAACAAAGAAGATATATCAGAGTCGAGCATTGCTGCAATGTTAATGAATTAGATTAATTGACTTTATTGGGATATAGGGACACTTGGGATTTGGAAATCTAATCAAAAATGCAAACGACATTCCCAGTTGCCAAAGCAAAACTGAAAGGGAGACTAACATATTTGCAAATTGGAGCAGCAAGCGTCGATAGATGTCTCACCTACCAGGCACATGATCTGCTCTCTGCATAAATATAAGCTAGCTATCCACCACACATACGCACAAAAAAAAAGGTTTTTTGTGAAAAGAATGGTAAGTAAGTACCTTTTCGGCTCTTTAAACTTAATTGAGGTTGGTCTGATACTGAAAGGAAACCACTTTCTCTTTCCCTGGAGTTGGAGGAAATGAAAGAACAGTGAACTTGGTCCTCAGCTTTCATGTACGATATGCGTTAAAGCAGAATAAAATAGTTTAATTCAGTTGCACAAGGATAAAGAGCTCTAGAACCTACTACCAGTGAAATCTCTAATCATGTGAATCGACTATAGTAATGCAATGAAGAATAAGATGAAGAGACTGGTGAGGTGTCTGTTGGCGGGAAACCGTGCTTTAAAGATGGAGTGGATGGTGGTGGTTGGTTAGTTGTGGCAGACAACGAATCAGGGTCGTCTATCAGATTGTCTACCTAAAAGTCTATTACGTAGAAGGAGAAGTGTAATGTAAGGGAAGGGTGGTGGTGGTGGTGGTGGTGGTGTGTTTCAAAAGGATGAATCGGTGGTGAAGACGCTGAGACTCTGCGAGGCTTCTCACATGGCTTGGCTGGTGCTTGGGTGCAAAACAAATGGGCCCTAAAACATACCTTAACTTTTAGGCCTAACACTTTAAAATTGTATCACTTCTAATGCCAGCCAGTTAGTCCGATAAACACTTCAGAAAAACGAAAAAACAAGTTCATTTAATCTTGTGAATCCTCACATCACAAGTCATCTTCAAGCTTTGTTGACGATGGCTGCAAGTTGGCTAATTCGAAATTAAAGGAGGAAAACCTGAAAAAGAACCACCCTAGAATGGCCTATTCCAGATCCAAGATCCATTGATTATCTGTCAAATTAATACAACATTTAAACAAATAATAAAAAATAAACTGGTTGGAACTGGACATTGAATAATGGATGGAATCATCAATCAAAAGGTTTAAAACAGACTCTAGATCACAGGACATTGAACAATGGATGTAATCAATCTTCGATTGAAGGTGGATTTAAATTTGCATTTTTTCTTAGTTTCGAATTCAAGAATGATTACAGATAGATGATTCATTACAACAGTTTGCCTTCCCAGGGCATTACTTTTTGCTGCACCTCCACAGTTTATGAGACTAACAACACAAAAAAAGGTAAGAATAAATTTCTGGCATACTCACTAATCTCCCACCAGCAACAGCTCCAGTGCCAGTTATCCAGATCAATGGCTGCCAATACCGGCCTCATCACAAAGTGGTTTTCAAGAGTGGGTCATCCTTGTATTTTGAGTACAATGGAAGATCAAGGGCTCTTTCTGCAACTCTCTTGTCATCATAAATCTTTGCTACCAGGCTCTCAAGGGATGGGAAATTGGCCTGTTATAACACAAGCACAAGTTATAGCAAAAATAGGAAGGCAGGAACATGACAATGATCACAGAGGAAAAGAGGTAGTTCTAGTAACTGATACCTCAGGGCGTATATAGCCAACTATAACAAGATGTAATTCCTCCCCATAGAAATCCTCATGAAATTCATGAAGCAACCAGGGCTCCTGCATTACGATATAGATTTAGATGACAAAGGAAAAGAAAAAGGGATTTGACGATGCTATCATCCACATCAATGTTATTATACTCACAATAGTCTTTTCAGTGTTGTTGAAATAAGGATTCCAACCAATACTCATAACCATTTTATAAATGCCTCGATTTAATAATCCAGCCCAACCAAAATATACCCCTGAGGGATGTTCTGAAAGGACATCTGAATATCCTTCTGCAGACAAATTAGCTGAAAATAGATAATGAAATTGTTAAAACAACCAACAGAATAAAATCAACCACAAGGATGAGACAAGATAATTGAAACATAGCTCATGACAGGAGTAATTGCAAAACTGCTATACATCAGTTAGAAGCGACATAAATTACAAATTTTACGTTACAAGTGCATAAATCACAATAGCATACCAAAAAGAGAAAAATCTAGCCGAATCAGCCAAAGGATAAAAATGTTGATTCTGACCCACCTGTAGGAATTCCAAGTACTTTTGAGCCACGACCAAATCCCTTAATTACAGGACCACCAATATACCATGGCTCCAGAGGCAAGGTACCCTCCACCCCTGCAAGAAGCAATAAATATTTAATAAGAAAATTCCTGATAGAAGGTAAATTTAGTTTAATAAAAAATTGTTTATGTCCAGGATTTACAATCTTGAAATTGGGGTAAGCCCCACTTTTCAGGTTTCAAATCAAGTAGAGAGTTAATGATTTCATCTGCGGATGTGTAAAGATGAGTTTGCTTTGGAAGAGATGGTACAGCAACAAGTTCCATTCCAGCAGCCTTACCAGCCGTAACACCTGGCCTGAAATAACCAAAACTTTTACAAAGTAAATGACTAGAAGATTATGGATGTATGGGCAACAATGATAAAAAGCAAATTTTTTGCTCATTGATCACGGGAACAATTTATTTAGATATTAGAAGATACAACATTCAGGAAACAGAAACAGGCAAACCTCACAGATGTTGCAGAAAACCAAGGCCAAAGATACAAATTTTTTATTCATAACATTCTGCCAGCCTAAAGTGTCAGCTAAATTGCTTTAATAAACTTTGATGATGATTTCAGGCAGTCATTATTTCCACACATGTATGTCTTTCTTCTTTAAGGATTGAAGCATCAAAGCGCTCATTGACTGCTCATCATCTCATATAGTGGTTTTAAAACATAATTGGCTGGTATGCCAAAGGCATCATAAGAAATTAGCACCATCTGGTCATAGATATCCAAACAATTATTTCTTCTATGCAAGTTCTGGATAGAAGTGTTCTTTTCTATTCTTAAAAACAAACACAAAAATTAAGACATGTGAGTAGTGTTCCAACCGAGGCGAAAATGTTTTCCTTGAAGAGCACTAGACTAAAGGCCTGTGGCCCTTGAATAAAAGAATGTATCTGCAGTATGGATTTAAAGACTCACTTACACAGAATCTTCAATAACTAGGCAGCTTGAAGGTTCAATATTTAGCCTTTTAGCAGCTTCCAGAAATCTGAATTACGAAACATCAAAAAGTTAGAATTTGCATTGAGTTTTCACATTTTTATAGAAGATACAAAAGAATCTCAACGTATAGATTAATGAATTTCACATTTCAGGGGATGGCTTTCCCATTCTCACTTCATCACCGCCAATAATAACAGAGAACGATTCCTTCCAGCCTATAAAAAAATTACAATAAGTAAACAAGTGTACAAATAAAACCAAAAGAGAACATATCTTCGTGGCATGTCAAAGTGCTGATTATTTGAGAACCTAGAAATAATTTTCAACAGAATTTCTAAGAAATAGAAACCTACCTTGGTGATAAGAAATTTTGGATTCTATGCCTGCCCGAGGAGAATTTGAAGCTAGTGCCATAGGCACACCATGATCATTCAAATGTTTAATCAAACGATTGGCACCTGGAAGAGCTTTAATGTTGCACCACCTATAAAAAAAAACATTGTGAAAATACCTTAGAAAAATTAACATAAAATTTTTTACTGCCTAGCAAATTAAAAGTAGTTTTGCAAAGTTTTACAATGATTTAAAGCAACAAATATGATAGCTCAATTTATGATATCCACAAGAATGGAAAAAAAAATATTTCGCTTGGTCCTAATTCCTTGAATACAAGGCCAAGTTCAACTCTACATAGACAAAGCAAGCAAAGCCAGCAGCAAGAAAAAATTATATTTAAAAAAATGTCAAAATAAAATGAAAAGTAAAGATCAAAAGATTGTGCTGAGTGGAAATCCAATAATAAAAAGAATTATTGGGTAAAAATATCACAATCAGATTGTAGGCATAGAGTTAAGCATGCATCCTAATTTTCATAAAAAAACAGTCTGCAAAATGAAAATGGAATTTGAAATTTAGAATTAAAAATTATAATTCGGCTGCAAAAACAATTTCCATGTGATGCAATTTGAAATTCAGGATAAAAAACTATAATTCAGCTGCAAAATCTTTCGCACTTTTCGTATTTTAAAGAAATTTTAAAGATCATCCAAAAACAGCTTGTACAGACACCTCAATCAACCGTGTTTTCTAAAGATTTTCCGTATCCCTTGTTTTAAAATCAAAGAATTCTAGCCTTATTGGAAACAACATAGGCCCTAACTGAGATGAAAAAAAGTTTTCCCAAAGAAGATTTCCAAAGTTAAATACACTGTGCAAATGCTATAAGTTCACAATTGGCAGAAGCAGATAACGTCAACGAAGCATCCATCCCTGCTTCAAATTGAAACCCATCTATAAACATCATAAATCATAAATAAATGTGTAGACAAATTAAGCTTTTAAACGCTTGAGATTTGTCATTTCTACATCTAAAAAAGTCATCTAGAGAAACACATAATCACATAATAATAATAATAAGAAGAAGAAGAAGAAGAAGTAGGTGAGGAGTTTAGTTAACTACTGATCATTAAACATGGGAGTAATTTCTGCGATAAATTCATCCGTTGTACAAGGAAGCTGATATTCCTCCACAATAGCAGCTGCCTCTTCTACAGGCGTCTTTCCCACAATTTTCTGAGCTTCTCTCCCATCCCACTGTTTCCCATACTTAACCAAAAGTACTTTCAAAACGTTGGTTATAATGCCGTCTGCCATTCAATTGAAAACAAATTATCACACCAACAACAAACAAACACCAAATTTATAAACTGATCAAAATGAAAAGAACAAGAATTAACCTGTATTCAGAAGCGTTCCGTCCAAATCAAGAATTACACATGACACTAACTTCTTTAGCGGTTGCGCCATTGATTTCAGCAAGAGTTTATTCAATATTCATCCTCCCATTTCTGAAATTGAACGAAACATCATTAACATAATGAAATTCTGTGGACATAATCGAAAACGAAAACAATAGTAAACGAAAAAATAAATGTTTTAGACGTTGGGGAGAAACTAAACCGTCAGAGCATGGAGTTCCTGTTCTCTGCTTTTCGGTTATCGCGATGCAAAACAAGGGATGGTTTACGCCATTATTTAAATCTTCCTGATACTGTGCGTTTTGTGCGGTTATCCGTACTGTTAAAAAAAAAAAACCCCTCCTACCAAGGGTTGCCCCAATCGGGGACAACAAATCCGGGTCGGATACTGGATCATATAAAAGATCCGGGTAGAACCCATCCTCCACTTTATCCCATCAAATTACAAATTGATTGGATGCCAAGAATTTGATGCCAAATACTTCATGGCATATTCCTTTTTTTTTTAAATAAAAAATATAATAAAATATTTATTCCTTTTTTAAATTATTAGTCTTAGATTCATGCAAATTAAAAAACATATAAAGATTCTCGATTCCAATTTCAACCTTTAAAGTTTTTTGAAAGTTTGAATGAAAGCCTTGTATTTTGACGGCGACATTGAGAATAGAATTAAATTGTGGCCTGTTTTTGGAGCTTGGTTTGGAAGCTTCTACAACAATAATTTATTTATATTCATTTAAAATTAAAAAAAAAGGAAAGGCACTTAAAAATATGTGTAATGAGGCTGTATACACCCAAATCCAGCCCCTGACCCATTTATTTATGGTCCGGTTATGAGTCTTTTCCCATGTTCTATCTCTAGTGTCGCCATTGTATTGTATTATTCCAAAGGCGAAATTCCCACCTAAGCTTTTCCTAAATGACAAATTCTTATTCAAAAATTTTTAACTAAAATTTTTTAAAATTTTTTTAATTATTTTAATAAAATAATTAAAATATTATTTATTAAAAATATAATTAATATTAATATTAAAATAAATGTAAACTAATTTAATATAATAATAATTATTATTATTATTATTATTTTTAAAATTAATAAAATTTTTAAAATTAAAATTGATATTAATTTTTAATTTTTATTATTTTAATATTACATTAATATTATTTTATATATTAATTATTTTATAAAATTAATTTTATTGTTTTTATTTTTTAAATGTTTATTGAAAGAATACAAATATTTTTTTGACTAATTACATTTAATGGTTGACCATTAAATTTAATAATTGATTTTAATCAATGAATAAATATTTAATTTTCAAAAAATTTTAGATAAAAGTTTATCAATTAGAAAAACTTAGGTGAAAATAAATTTTTTTTGCCCATAAAAATAAAAAATAATAACCTAACAGTAAATAAAATTAAAAATCAATTTTTTTTACAATAATTAAAATGCAACGATCATAATCATTATTAACGAATAAATAAATAACAAAAAGTACTATTTTATCTGAGATTTTTAGTGACACCTACATGAATCCAATTGGTAGGAATTCCTTCCCATAAGTGCGAATTTTTTTTAATTGCATTCTTTTTCTTTATTCTATTCTGTCTTTCGTGGATTTCAGTGGAGAATTATTTGTATCACATGATTTTATTACTGATATTATATCACGCATTACATTTCTTTTAATTGGCCAATAGTTTTACAGACAAAAATGTCGTTGTAGTATAGTGGTGAGTATTCCTGCCTGTCACGCAGGCGACCCGGGTTCGATCCCCGGCAACGGCGATTCTTTTTGCCCTTGTACCCCTTAAATGATAGAATATAAAATTGGACCCCCATTTTATTTTTTGCTATCGTTTTTGCCCCTTGACCTTTTGTTGATGTTACACGAACTAGCAACATAAAACTTAAATAGAAATGCAAAGCTTGTAGAAGCACGGGTTAATCTCCTTCACAAACTTTTTATACAAGTTAATTGGCTGCAAAATGCTGCCCAAAATATTTTAAATTCCCAAAATTCAATAGAGATATAAATATTGCTTATAAAGATACATAAATAAGAACGGTTTATGAAGATTATTATACTACTTAATTAGACTAAAGTTGATAGTAGTAAATAAGACTGCAAATAAACTTTCCAAATTACCAACAGTATTATATGATCCACAATTTTGTATTATTAATCACAATTTGCTGCTAATTATTTTCCTAATCATGTAAAGAATACCCAGATTAAAATTCACAAAACCAATTTAGAATCCTTAGCATTTGATCATAGACCAACTTAAAATATCTTACTACAAGCAGAAGTACGTGTAAAAAGAAAGGAAACTGCGAATAAAAACTTCATAGAAACACAACATGTAAAATAAGGAAGCTAAGAAAAATGAAGCCTAAAAGACCCCATGGGTCAGTGGGAAAAAGTAGATAGGAAAGACTAGGGGAAAAGTTGACAAATCGAGGTTACGGGGAGCATCAATTTTGTTTATTCGACAAATTTTTTTACAATTTTTTAAAAAATATTTAGCTGGGTATTTGATCGAATTTTATAAATTTGATTTTGAATTTTATTCTCGGCTAAAATTTAAAATCAACATCGATCCCATTGAACTTGGCTTTAAGTAAAAACCAAAACTGAAATGTCTGACACTCTGCAATTTTGGTTCCGTTTGATTCTATTGTTCACCTCAATTCTAGCTGCGTCTATAATCTCCAAAATGCCACATGACTAGTTCCCATATAATGTTTGATGAAGGCCAAGCGACCTTGTCCCACCCAAGGTTTGTTGAAAGAGCAAAATTTTACCTTCTAATTTTTTAAAATTTAAAAACTCACCTGTAAATCATTTTTTATTTATTTTTTATGATTTTTCTAATAAAATGATTAAACTATACTCGTTATAAAAAAATAAAATAGAATAAAAAATTTAAAATTAAAAAAAAAAAACAATCACTACCACCTATAAAAGTCTAAGAGGTTGAAAACGACATTTTGATTCAAGAGGTGGCAACAGAGGAGGTCACATTTGATGACGATCTAGGCATCTATGCCCAAAATGGAGGTGGTTGATCTCGCGTTTTCTACTAAACAAAGCAACCAGATTTGGTCATCACGTGAATCATGAAGACGTTTCTCGCTTTCTGGTTATTTGATAGGCGACTGCGGCCATCGGCGACACTATTGATGATGGTGTTTTTTTTAATTTTATATTTTAATTTTTTATAATTTATTTTAATATTTTTATTATTTTTTCAAGACAGACAAAAATATTCTTTTGATTATTAATTTTTAATCGTTGATTATTAACTTTAACTGTTGACTTTGATTAATGCGTAAGTGTTTGAGTTTTTAAAAGTTAGAGGATGTGATTTTATTTTTCAGCAAACCTTAAGTGATAATGTGTCATTTGGCCTTTGATAAAATAACAAAATTACACTTGTTAAGTTTGGAAAGACTAAATTCTCACTTATATATTAAAAAATTAATTATTAATTTTAACAATTAATAAATATTTATATTAGTTTTTTAAATATTATGATATAAATATATTTGAAATGTAAATGTTATTTAATTAAATTTTTTAAGAGTAAATAAGTAATTCAATTTATTATTTAAAAATTATTGTATTCATCAAATATTTTAAAAACATACTATAATATTAACAATTTATAATATAATATTACACTATAAATTTTTTTCAAATGTTAGAAAACCTTGCTTAAAATTTTACAACATACTCAAAAGCCTGTTCAAATTTAAAAAAACTTTAAAATTTTAAAAATTGTATATTTTATCTTAAACATATATCATTTTATTTAAATGTTTATTTGAAGTATCATTATTATTTTTTGTTCTCAATAATTTTATAAAAAATTATCATAAAATTAATAAACGGATGAAAATTTGATTTTGTCAACTTTAATGCATAAGATTTATTTCAACAAACAATTTGTGGGAATAAGTCTTCTGACCTCCCCAAAAAATAATTAATTTCCTCTGGATTATCGTCTGCCCATTAAAATTATGATACATCCGAAATTATTACGTATCTTCCTGAAAAAACATGTGAGTCCCATTGGATAAAGGAATTCATAAACTTATTGAAATTATGGGCGTGCTCAAATTGGCTTGTCTGCTAGGGGGGGACGAAACCTAGATATGGGGGAACTTTTTGCTATTTCAAAAAGGCCAAAGGACATTTTTCCACCCGTAGTTTGAGGTGGGGACAAAATCTCACCCGCTAAGTTTAGAAAACCCAAAGTCCCACCCATTAACTGTTAAATCTAACAGTTAACAGTGAGTCAAGGGGCAAACTTGTCATTTTACAGTTAAAATTTATAAAAATATAAAATAATATTTATATATATAAAAAAATATATTAAAATTTAAAAAAAAATTTAAAAAATTTTATAAAATTATAAAAAAAAACTTAAATTTTAAAAAATAAAAGCCAGCCACCGCCACCGCGCCGGCGGCGGTGGCCTCATCAAATGGCACCAGGTGGCCGTTCCGGCCACCTGGATCCAAGAGAGGCCAGATCTGGCCTCCTCCGGTAAAAAAAGGGTCGGAAACGGTTGGAGATGGCCGGCTTTGGCCCCAACTGCCATTTTCGGCCAAGGTTTCGGGTGGAGGTGGCCAGATCTGGCCTCCTCCGTCGACTCGGGAGGTCAGATCTGGCCTCCCTTGGAACCAGGTGACCGGAACGGCCACCTGGTGCCATTTGCTGCGGCCACCGCCGCCGGAGCGACGGCGGTGGCTGGCTTTTTATTTTTTTAAAATTTAAATATTTTTTATAATTTTATAAAATTTTTTAAATTTTTTTATAATTTTTAATATATTTAAATATTATTTTATATTTTTATTATAAATTTTTATTAATAAAGGTATTTTTGTCATTTCATCAAATGGGTTAATGAATTTGGATGAAAATTGGATGAAGACTGGGAGTTTAGGTATTTAAAAGTGAGCGAGTGGGATTTTGTCCCCGCCTCAAACTATGGGTGGGAAAATGTCATTTGGCCTTTCAAAAACTTTACGGGGACCTTTAAATCTTTAATTTTAAGGTTTGAATTTGAATTATATTAAAAAGAGTAATTTCGTTTGTTTGTGAAACTGCGGGGGAAACTGGAAGCTCAGAGGGTAAAAATGTGATTTAATTATATGTTGTAGCCCAGTCTTAGACCCGCGTTCGAGCAACAACAACGGCAGTTTTAATTCTTTAATTTTTTTTAATTTTTAAAACCGAGCTTTAAACTCAGTGATTAGACCATCAAAAAGCCCGCCATCCGCCCTCATTTTCAATCGCCAGTCACTCCAGTGACCTGCATATTAGGCGTTTTCATTTTGGTCCTCTGGCCTGGCATAGCACTAGGTTTCCAGTTTCTAGGGTTTTTTACTGCGTTACCTTGAATTTTCTGTTTCTTTGTTGAATTGGGAATGGAAACCGATGAGGCCCAACGTGTGCTTCCGTTTCAGCTACAGTTCGACAAACCGGTCGCCTCTCAGGTTTTTCTATTTATATATTTTTAATATTATAGCTTTTCAATTAACTTGTTTATGCTTCTTCATAGTTATTTAGTTTTCTCAATTGATAGATCAAATTGGCGGAATGGAATCCGGAAAAGGATTTATTAGCCATGGTCACGGAAGACTCGAAGATCTTGCTGCACCGATTCAATTGGCAAAGGTTATGGACCATTTCGCCAGGTGAATTCTTCATATTATTATTTTATTACTATTTTTTAACTCTGTGTGTGTGTGTGTGTGTATACGCACATATTCTGTGTTAATTAAATGCAATTATCTAAATTTTCTGAAGTTAACATCTGTCATTTTGATTTTAGGAAAGTCCATTACGTCCCTGTGTTGGCGTCCTGATGGCAAAGCAATAGCTGTTGGGCTAGAAAACGGAACCGTTTCTTTGCATGATGTTGAAGTGAGTAGCATATGCTCAATGCTCTGGCTAAATATGATTACATGACTAAGGGAACTGATTCATTTGACTCAAATAATGTATTCTTGCTTAAGGCATTGAACAATACGTGATGCACTTATTTCATTAAGGTTTTTTTGTTTTGAATAGTTACCAACCTCTTGATTCAAATAGAAGTAGAAAAAAGAAAGACATTTATTGTTTCGTGACCTACTTGGATGACAACATCTGTACTTACTTCCTTGCAGCCAGATGCATTAAAACAGATATGATTCATGTTGCTTTATTTTTAAAATATAATGGAAGATTAGGGAGTTTGCCATTTTATGCTATGATGCTTTGGTCTTTTGTAGTGAAGTTTGCTCTCATCTGGAGCAGTATTACTGTTTATGCATATAATCATATTAAGTTATTGTGATTTCATGTGCAATAGTTGATTTATCGTTTTACATTCTTTACACTCCTTATATCTGGTGTATATTATTTTAAGCAGAATGGCAAATTGCTGAGAAGCTTAAAATCCCATAGTGTTGCTGTTGTATGCCTCAACTGGGTGGAGGAGAGACAGCTCACAAAGGTTTTAGTTTATTTTATCCTTTTATTTTAGCCATCGTTCCCACTTAAGAGTGGCATGCTTATTCTTGTTTCCTTTTCCTTTTTGAATTGGTTTGTAGAATGACTCTACTGACATCTCAACATATGAAGACCGTACTTCTCGTTTCTTCCCTCCTGCGCCAAGAATTCCTCGAATGCCTGGATTGGTGTCTGGAGATACTGGCTTCATGGATGATAATGAAGATTCATTTCTCGAGCTATCAAACTCTTCACATCAACGTTTTAATATTCTATGTAGTGGAGACAAAGATGGAAGCATATGCTTCAACATCTTTGGGATATTTCCTATAGGGAAAATAGTAAGTTATAACCTTATAAATATGCAATATATATTATACATATGCTGATTTTAGTAGATTCCTTCTTTTGTTTTCCTTATAATAAGTTTTTTTCTTATTCTTTCATCTTCTTTTTTATGACATGCCAGAATATACATGAGTTTTATGTTTCTACTCCCTGTGTGGATCATCAAGCTGCATACCAATTTCTGAATGCTTCCATTTGCAAGGTGTGTTCATCACTCATGTGGATAATCTTTCAGGAGATATAGAATGTATCTTATAGATTGGTATGGGTGTGGAATGTTTAGTTATCTATTGCATCATTTAAGTAAATTCATTTAATACTAAAACAAATTGTTTTTAGATAATTTAAGACAGTTCATATATGTGACTTTGGTCAGGTTTGACAATTAGAAGAAATGCTTGCACACTACTAACACCACAGTACTAGAATCTGTAACAAGAGTACTTTGGTCCAAGAGTTTGCCATGTTCTTCTTGTTAGGTCCAGCTGTGGACTCCTGAGAAGATTATTATGAGAGAAACATTCTTCATTTTTGTGTTTATTCCTTGAGTAATACCAATTTGACATGTTTTAGTTCTCATAGGCCAATAGCAGATCTTGCCGATGCTAGCTGATGTTGTTTAATTATTGTTGTCATTAGGTTGCTTTGTCAAAAGACCTTTGTCATTTGATAGTCATGTGCTCAGGACAACTTAATCAAGATGGGGATAAATTGAGAGAGAAACAAATGAGCGGATATGATATGCATGGCTTGCATAGCTTAATTCTGAATTCTTCAATATTCTCAAAAAGGTAACTTTGCTTGAGAAACTAGGGTTATCTGTATGAATTATGATATTTGACTACTTCTAAGCATTAAATTGTGGTGTTAAAACTGTATAATTTTTAGTTTTTTTTTTTCTGATTAAAGTTCTCCGCCGTATTTTTTTCTCACTTAGAAATTGCTGCTTTAGACGAAATAATTCATGATATTCTAGAATCACTTTAATGTGATATAAACATATTAAATAATGCATTTTTCTCTCGTTGAAGGAAAAATGAACTCCATCAGATGGCCCAGCAGGCTTCTAACATTGAGGATTTAATGGAGGTCATCCGGGCTTCACTAACAATTATGTGTAAGCAGTGGTCAGATGCCATGCGCACTTTTCATGAGAAGTTTGATTCTCTATCTACATTGATTGTCGACAGTGGTAACTTCTGATTGCAAATACATTTTACTTATGATATTTCTCTCTCTTTTTTCTTCTTCTTCTTGTTTTTATTTTTATTTTTATTTTTGGGTCTCTCATTCACGTGATTATTCTTTTTACATATAGGTCTGGACTCATCTCCTCAGGAGGAGTTTCTGAGCCTTTTAGGCGGTGCTCGTACTAGTCCAGCAATTCATCAGTTTTTAGTAAATTCTCTTGGTGAAGCGGTATGCTTGGCATCATGAAGATTTTTTTTCATCCCTATGAAAGGCTATTCTGATTTTAAGTTATTGAATTTATTGGCTAACAGACTGTCAAGCGTGTGTCAAAGGCTGTTTGTGGTGCTGGGAGAGAACTTCAGCTTATTGTTCTTGATCATCTTCAGGTGCACTATCATCTGTCTCATGCTAATGTGATTACTATTTGGGAACCATTAATAAATTTAGTGCTAAGTTCATATCATCTTATTTTATTGAGTGGATGATGACAGATTTTCATTGTCTACACAACTGAGAATTGATGGTGACTTTAACTTGGTCTTTTATAGCTGGGTTGCAAGTAAACATATTTAATTTTATTGACTCATACATGTACATCTAAACACACACACAGAGTATAAGTTAGAGTTATAGTTATCACTTTGAATCAAAATTTCCCCTTTTTATTGCATATTTTTGGCAAGTTGTAGCAGCTTTTGTGTGCCTGATGTTGTGTTCCTTATATCAAGGGGCTTGAGTGGAAACTAAAAGATAAATGTCCCTTTCCCAGCCTGCTGCAGAAATTATTGGATTCAGGATGGGAGAACTAAGAGGCCTTTCAAGATGGCGTGTACGCTATCAGGGTATTGGGTTGGATGAGACACTAATTAACCATGCAACAGAGAAGTCTGGTATGTTTCTAGTACAAGTCGAGCGATTTATGAGGGTGCTTTCATCTGTGGTGCAGCAGGTATTCTGAATTGTGGATTAAATGCTCTGTGACATATTTACTGATACTGGTGTATGAACAACTTTTAGCATCCATTGTTTACCTTTTAGATGTCCAGTGTATTAAGTGTTGGATCCTGTATGGCTAATTTGTCTGTTTACAAATTTTTGAATTAGTATATTGCTGATGATGTATGACACACATGTATTTTGTATTGTGGCTCACAGAAGTTTAGAGATGTTCATATTGGTAATTCTTACAATTCTTTCTTTAATTTAGGCTTCAGTTGCAATAGAGTTCAAGCTTATTCTTTGTTTTCTTATTCATCTTAATTGGGGAGGAGTTTTGGGTTAATTTTGTATAGTTAACAGTATACTTGGTGCATGGGAGGATGATTAATCACTGCAAACTTGTTTTCCCTCTCCTGGTTTTTTGGTTCTTTGTGGATACCTGTGTCCACTGGTGTTTCTCCTTATAATTTGACTAATTTAATACAAGTTTTATTTTTTCTTATTGAAAAAAAAAAATCCACGGTCAACTTCTCAAATAAGTAACACAGCTTTTTGCCATTTAAATACTATTGTTAATTTTTAAAATTTAATTCCTGTTAAGTTTTTGTGAGAGCATTTTTATTGAACATGGCATTCAAGTTTGGTTTGTGAGAAATTTTTATTTGCATTTTTAATTCAATCAATTAACTAATAGCAAAAAGCTTTGTGTCAAAAAACAGAAAAATAAGGCATAGGTTGGGCTTGTTTGGATGATTGGATCTACATGACATGTACATTGGGGCTATAATTTGGTCATGCATGTAATGTGTTTGCTAGAAAACCTGTAAAGAAAAAACAAAACTGATACTGTCCATAATGAAATATGATTTCTCCTGTTGTAATTGCATTATTTTGTGTTGAAATTCTAACATTTTTTTCTTTCAGTTTTCAAATTTCTTCAATTGGCTTTTGAAATGCATAAAGCTACTTATGCAAGAACCAAGCGATCAACTTCCAAGATACAATAGGTTTGTCTTACACATGTTATGTTTTTCTGACTGGTAGTTGACCCTAATTCGGTGGTTACCCTTTCCTTTTGGCAGTGAGCTTGTAGTTGTATTCTTGAAGTTTTTATATGATCAGGATCCCGTTAGGCAGTTGCTGGAGCCCTCTGAAGTTGATCATGATGTAGAAGTTGATCTGTGAGTATTTTCATTTGTTATAGGCAGTCTACTTTGCCATTCTACCTTTTGTCCCTGTAGATCCTGTCTCTCCCAATGTAATGGAATGACATTTATAAGGCCTTCTGGGCTAGTCCTCAGTTCAACATAGGTGGTGATATGGTGGCAATTATATAAGCTCAAATCCAACTTGGCTAGACCTCACATTCTTATTTGTTTTCTAATGTCTCCTGTATTTTATCTTTGTGGCCCGCACTTAGTTTACTATGCAACTATGATGCAGCTGCGTCTAATTTTCAATTGGAACTTGTCATCACATGGAAATCGTATCTAGATTTTAAAAGAGCCCCTCCAAATCCGGTTATAGTCTTTTTATTCTATTGTTTTGCTAGTACTAAAATTTTAATGAAAATTTGTTGTTGAGCTTATTGATGCTTAGTGAAAGGCAAACAAATTTTATTTGACATGTGTAATGGATGCAGAAGAAGGTACAAAGTAGCTGTTATTTTTGGGCAGGATGTAGTATACATTTAACTGTATAAAGAAATCCTTTTTTTTTTTTTTTGTTTTATGCATATAATGGGGTTTTAGTGCACATTTTAGAAAGTGTTTGTGCATATGAATGCCAGATTTAATTCTATGAAAAAAAAAAAAAACATGTATATATATGTGTACAAGTCTTAACAATAATACTCTAGTGAGGAACTCGTTTTTTTGTAAGGACAAAGCTTAAATGTCCTTGGATTCATTCATTTGCAAAATATCATTTCAATCCAATGATGGTAAATCTAATGTCATCAAAGTATGGTCCTTACAAAATCAATGTAAGGGTGTCCTTTTTAGAGAAGTAATCAAGATCTTAATGTTTTCAAATATTTGTTTATTTTTTGAATGATCTAGTGTCTCTAAATCCTTAGGGAAACAATGCAAAGAGTTAGAGAATTAGTTCAGTTTGGTGGATTTTCAGATTGCAACTATCTGCAGAGAACATTGCTCAAGGAGTTTCAGCAGATGGAGTCCAGGCACAACTTTCTCTCTTTTGCTCTCGTCTATTTCAGAGTGCTATTAGTGCAAATGACACATAATTGTTTATTTGAGGCTTACAAACACAAAAAAATTTTCAATGTTATGGAATGATTTTAAAGTTATAAAGTTTTGTTTAGCTTCCGTTAATGCTTGTTATACACGACTAATTAATACCTACACAATTTCAGTTTCAAGGAAGCTTTCCTTATGCCCTTTACGACGATTTCGAAAAAGATTCTTTGTGAGGATCTGCTGCCACTTTTTCCTCTTCCATCTTCTCCAGCACCCATTACAGCAATTCCTATGTCAGTATCATACTATGAGGTACTTTTAAGTGATTAGAGATTTTTCCTAATGACAGTGTAAAGTCCTATCTTTCACGGTCACCAGATGACTTGCACTTTATATTTATGAGTGCTTGAAAGATTTATGTTTTATATGCTTATTCTTATTATAGATGACAGTGAGTGCAACCTGTTTTTCACTTTCTTACTGTATATGCCTTTTCATACTAACAATTTTTTTTCTTGCATGTAGGATGTCTCCCAATCTGACCAGAGTTTTTGTCATGATTTTATTGATTACATATCTTTCCGAGTACCCGATGAGCTTTTCTCTGATATTGCAAATTGTATAGGCATTGCAAGGGGATTTATGCATGACTTAAGCAATGTAGAAAGGGGTTACGCTTCATTGGAAGCTGTGTTATTATCTGTTCCAGCAGGTTATAACTGTGTGGACCTATCATTATATAAGGTAGGACCTAAGTGTATGGCATGGCAGTTTGCAGTCTTTCAGTTTCAGTTTCGTGGAGTCTGATATTACCTGCTATATTTGATGCAGGAAAGTCAACTTGTTTTGTTATTAAATGAGACAAGTACCTCTTCTGAAAACTCTGGAGAAGGTTGTATGATGATTGTGCAAGCTAGTGACCTTCCATTTGTACCTATTTCTAGATCGACTAGTCTAAACCATTGGGAGTTACATCACCTAAAGGTAAATACTGCACATACTTAAATTGAACAAAATATTGTTGGTTCCTGTTGTTTTTACGGTTTGCACCCGGATTTTGTTTACATTTCAAAGGCAGGGCAAATTCTCCATTTCTTCAAATGCTTCCTGTATGTTTTATTATCCTTGAGCTCTTTCTCATAACGGGGCTACTTCTTTTTTCACATTTTTCTAATGCACATTTTGCATTACTGTGGTCTGATACATTTCAGTGTCCTTTTATGTTAAAACTATACTTTTTGGCACTGTTTTTGCCACATTAAGTGCATAATAAGCATTTCAAATGTCTTCATGCCCTTTCTTTACTAGTTTGTGTATCCTCAGTTAACTTGTATAAACTTCTCCAAGAATGTAATTCCCCAAAGTTGATTTACTTGCTGCTGTACATTTTCAAGTTTTGTTATGTCAAAATCTTACCCAAAACTTTTTCAATTAGGACTCTATTGTGTACCTGCATATGGAAAACCAAAAGGTCCGCAATATGCCTCATTCGGTTGTTGCTCCATTGGCAGTTAGTGGTAAGTGTGTATCTCAAATTCTGTTATTTCTTGGAGTCTTTTTGAAAGAACAATGGCTTTAATGAGCATAATATAAGTTGCACTGAAAATCCCAATGTTGACTAATAATTTGCATGCTGCCAAATTGTATCTGAAAGCTACTGTATTTGCATCTTTGTTATGTTTTTGCATGTGCAGACATGTTGCACAATAAATTCCCATGTATTGTCAAGGTTCACTTAAATGAAAATGCACTCACCTTGCACAATGTATAGCTTTGAAAACTAATAATTTCTGTTTTATTATCATAGCTGTATCTTCTGAACTGGATTGTATTGTGCACGTAAGCACGAAATTTTATTTAAAGTGACAGTTCAAACACCTCTACTGCTTGATCCTTTATTAAGAGGGGATAATATGTGACAAAACTGACTACAATTTGTGTAATAATTCCTATCTTGATGAATTATTGTTTAACATTTCTCTGCAAAGGACAGGTTTGTGTCCTCAAAGCTAGACAAAAGAGGGACAATTATGTTTCAATGATATGTGCATGTGACTCTATTCCAACTTCTTAACCTTTCTTCATCTAATTCTGATTCTCATCAGTTCATCATGTAACCTTGGCCAACATTGTTTTTATTCCTTAGCTTCAGAACAGTTGCACAGTATTCGCTATCATCATCTTCATTCTATCACCATTTTGCCATATCGTTACATAAAGACATTATAGTTTTACTGAAGGTCGGTCATACTAATGTAATGTGCCAGCTCAGATAAAAATAAATTATATACACTAGTTTTATGTGGACCCTCTATTTGTCCATCAATATAACACAGAGTGACTAAGAATTTCCTTGCCTGTAATTTTTAGAGATGTCTTGAGATGTAATCCTATGTAAATTTAAGCTCAAATGTTTTGACATGCATGTATGGAAATTTACCATAACAGCATCTAGAGGTGTGGCTTGTGTGTTTGCTGCAAGGAAGCGAGCCTTGGTCTACATTCTAGAGGAAGATGAAGATGAAGTTTCAGATGCAGAATGACTCTCAATCTGCTGTTAAGGTTAGTTACTTTCTATGTTCTATTATGAATGTCAAAATTAAACTGACCTTCTAACTTAGGTCAAAAGAATGGAGTAAGGGCTTTAAGGTCTGTTTGTTTGTAAATTTATTTTGTCTGTGTTTTGTGATATTATTTAAAATATTTTGTTTTGTGTTTTGTGAGGAGGGTTTATTTCATTTTATTGGGAGATTTTTGTGTATTATACTTGTCTGTTTCTTTTGACAATACTAAATATTCCATCAAAGGTTTTTTATAACTTTGTGAGGGGGTTCTAATAACAGAAAGGAATATAGGCTTTTCAAAGAATCAAAGAAAAGAATATTAATTTAAATAACCAAAACAAAGTAAATATAACTAGAACTCGGACTTTAATGCTCATATTTCTGGCAAAATTCGACCGCGCATCTGTAAAGAACATTTTGCTCTGAAGATAAAAGTGTGTATTTTCAAGATTTTTTTGTTCTTAATCAATGTCGTATTCTGGTGGTTGACATTCTCTATTTTTTTTCTTTTATCGTTTTAAAGTGATTTTGAGTCTGCAAAATAGGAAAGAAGTTACTTAAGACTGTTTATTCTTTACATTGTATACATTTTATGTTAAATGTTTGTGTCAATACAATTATTTAAGCCTTTAATACCTTAAACTTAATTTTTGCTAATCCTCCAGTAAAAGGAAAGAGAGACCAAAAACACAAAAGTGACGACACTCAAGATTTGTCAGAAAGATTGCATATAATATTTGGTTTAAACAAAGCTCAAAATATTGAAAAAGTTTAATTTTTAATTCACATGTTAACAAAATCTCATAAGAAGTGTGTGTGATAGTTGAACAGAAAATCATGCAAGCGATTATTATTTACTTACAAAGAAATGGTAACGTGACATGAGATATAAACAAAAAAAAAAAAAAAAAGCAAGTCGTTCTTTTTATTTATTTTTAGAGATAAATTATCAAAAAGGGTAGACTAGGAAGACTCAATTGAGGTTTAGAGGGAATGTTAAGAGAAAATAAAAGAAGGAATAGAAAAACTTATCAGGTTTCACTTGGAGATTTAGGTTGGTTTTTAAAGTTGAATCATTGCAAAACTTGTGAACTTCCAATTGAGGAGCAAACGACTTCATCTTATATATATATATATAAAAAAAAAAGGGCAATATAACAAACAACGCCATTATCATGATAATATTTAATTTACAGTCAATATTTGAAGGATTGACAAAGATTCGTTCCAAATGATATCTTGGTTTAGATGATGCGAAGATTAGGGTTACTGTAATTTTTCTACGTGGAATGAGGGGGTTTGTATAAACAGTATGTCAACCCCTCATTTGGAGTATTGTATGTGTGAACCTGGGGTTCTTGCGCAAACTGTGGAATTGGATATTATCATTTTATTGACTCGTATATCTTTGTTGTTTTTACCATATATGTATATGCATCTCACAAATTATAAAACTGTTTATCTATGAAAAAATATTTGTGGTAACATTACTCTAAATATTAAGTAAAAACAATGTGTACATTGACCGTAACAATACACAATTATAAAGAATTAGTTCTTGAATTTCAAATTGAGATTGGATGTGATGGTTCAGGTTGAAATGTGAAATATTTCTAATTAGGACTTGAAATTCATAAGGTTGAGGGTTCCATCGGAGTGGTAGTGATGCATCGGAATGTTAGGGATGATATAAAATCATATTTAGGTTAATTGGTTAAATTAGTACAGTATTAGAGTTATTAGTTATTTGTTTGTTTATACAGCCCTTTTCAAGTTGATTGTTTTATTAATATCCCTATGAAATGATTATATTTTCCTAAATATAAAAGAATAACGCACTTCCAGGATTGACACGAGGCTCTCTCTTTCAGTTTCAAGAAATTAAAAACCCTAAATCAAACGAAGAAGAATAAAGAATAAAGATTGACAGACATATATCACTACCGTACTTCATTGTTAAACAAAAAGACTTAGCAAAACAGGATTTTTATAATACATTATTTATGTCTGATGGAGTAATGATCAAGAGACTGCCATAATTACACGTGGCAACTAACATAACGAAATGAAATAATTGCAAAATATGATACAACATACTTGCCAAATCTGTAAGTGATCAAGTTCGCCCTCCGCTTCTGGCAAGACTTATGGTAAGTTTTACTGCTTTTGGAAAGGCTCCCTCTAAAGCACCCCATCCGCAGACACCTGTCATCACGATTTCCGGAGACAATGCGTTGCTAATACAGAAGATGCATGCAAGCTTACGTACAGGCAACAACCATACAAGCAGGGAGATACTCAAATGGCACGGCAGGATCATAATCCAAGGAGCCAATTGTTGTTACTCGCATGGGGGGAAGAGGTAGCCTATTAACAAAAAACCAGATCAACTATGCTTAACAGGTCATAGCTACGAGTCATCCAACTCGACAAGCTGTGCCCGCCTCTCGGCAGCCTTCTTCCTGACAAAGATACCCCATCGAAGGGCGGCCTTAAGCTTCAGCCAACCGACAACAGCTTTGCCTGATGAACGAGACCGGTCGTCCTCAAACGTGTAACTGGCAGATGGCTCACGCATGAATGCAGACGAGCTGGGGTACGCATCATCTGTCAGATTAAAGGAAGAATGGCCCTGGCCTCCCATGTTGAATATCCGAAGAAGATGCTGCAGCTCTTCATTTTCAAGCATCTCATGACTTCTCATACGAATGTCCTCTTCTGTGAGGAAGTCCTCAACTCCACTACAACCAGTAGGATTTGATGTGCCGACATCATGGAAACCCAATGATGATGTCTGTGGCGGAACAAGGGCCAAGACGTTCTCACTTCTTGGAAGATCCGCTTGCTGTGAAGCAGCCATCAATGGATTCTGAAGAGGGAATGAAGCACCTTCATACTGGATTGGAACATTTTGTTGCTGTATTGAGAATCTGGAAGGTGTACTGTCCGTATAACCTAAACACGAACAGAGAAAGAAAAAAAATCAATCGTCAATAATACAAATGAAAAACTAAACAAGACAGCAATATTTCTCTTTCGCCAATCAACCAATTTCCACAATGTAGTAACCATATTCATTCCTAATGTTCTTATTATCAAAATCATACCTCCAGCTGTTAAGCCTGAATGCATGGAGGGCTGTTCTGGAGGAGCTGGAACTGACAGGGTTGGTAGAGTGAGTTGATCGAATGAATTTATATAAGGTTGTGGATCTGTTGGAACATCAATTTCAGGAGCACCTCCGTTCTTATTCTGTGTAAACTCTATGAGAGATTTCCCATCATACTCTATTACATGCATCCAATTATCATATGCCTTCTTGACTAATGTGTCAACATGAACCTGCAGTAACAAACCATTCCCAGATTTCTCAAGCTTTCATCCTTCCAATATAAAACAAAAACTTCCATCTAAATCTTACTCAGAAAGTTTAAAATTCTAGAATAAGTATTGTTTCAAACTTTTTAAACACATTATGAACCATAAATTTGTGCTGGGCAACATACAAAGTTTCTTGTGCCTAGTTATTTTTGTATCCTGTGCCAACAGCTTGTGGACTTAACGCTTACCTCTGTCTAGAATAAATTCCTTCAATACATCAGGAGAGTTTCCCAGATGACAAGACTAAGGAAAAAGTAGATAATCTTTATTTTAAGTTTTGAAGGCTTTAAAGAGCCTGAAAAGGAATATCAGTTGTCCACAATAAACTTGGTATAAGGAATGAAAACCACTAAAAGCATATCAGATGGAAGATCTTCATGAAATGAAATCATAATGAAATGTACCTTCTCACTGTCAGAAAGAGAATCACTTGAGTGATATTGCCCATCAGCAATAAGGCCACAGAACTCATAAATATTGTTAAAGACAACACCGACATCCCTTGCATCATCAGGATAATACACATAAACTATCCCACTTAGAACACAAGTCTTTGCATGCTCCACGAGGACGTCCCACATTTTATTTGACATGCCACTTCCAAGAATCTACAAAAATGGAGTACTAAAATAATTACCAACATCGATATAGAGATATGATCCCCTGATTTGATAACCAAATCTAAATACTTACACTTCGCAATCTCTGAGAGTCTCTAACTACAAGTCGTAGGAAGTCTTCAACTGTGTATATTCCAGCTTTATTAAGCCTCTTATGGAATGACCCATCTTTACCAATCTTCTCCAATCTCCAAACCTCATCATTTAGGGCAGGTGGATAGTGTTTCTTATATACTGCAAAGCAAAAAATTACAGATTTATCAATCCCATCAAAGAAACACAAGCAAATATGTAAAATGCATTAAATCTCAAATAGAAATTTTGGTAGTGATTAAGAACTCACATTCTCCCCGATGATCCTTAACAGTGAAGGCCTCTGTTTTTGCTTCACGAATTCGAATGCCTTCACAATAACCTGAGGCAACCTTCAGCCCTAGCCTGAACTTCCTGCTCCTTATCCAGCTTGAATTATCAGTAAAAGTAAGCTCCCCTAAAGTACCTACTCCTTCCTTCAGTGTCACTTGCAGATCCCCGGTTAAAAGCGGTCTCTTTCCTTCGCGCTCTTTAACCACATGACTCTCAAATTCTTCTTGATTCCAAGTATCATCACTTTCATTGTTAAAATCACCCTCAAGCACTACAACATCCAATTTCACTATGGACTCTGGACCTGATGTGACAACATGGCCTGAATTTGCATCAATCAAGACAATGTGAATTGCTGCACCATGCTCTCCTTCAACTTTCCCTCCGGTAAAAAGAGGAAGCGACAACCTGGACTTGAAATGCAGCTGCAAGTTTCTTCCATCAAATCCTTCTATACGTTTAGGAGAAGACCTGCATTTTCTCAATGATTGTAAAAAAAAAACAAGAGCAACCACAATAATCAACGCAAATTTAGCAATGAAATGGGCTGTAAGCTGAAATTTGAAAGAGCTGACTTATAATAAACTAAAACAAATCTAATCCAATTATGATGTGGGTTAGGATATAATTTATCGAGTTTTGAAATAAAATTATGCCAGACGTCCATATCTCAGCTTCACACAAACCTTCTAAGAACTATAGACAACTTCTAGTGAGAATAGTTGATGCATGCCAGGACTCCATTTTATTATTTGATCCAAAACAATAAAGGATTGCTTGTTGTAAGAGACTACATCCATTTCAAATCTCTTCTTTAATATATAGTTTATCATTTCTTATAAATAAATAAGCGCACACGTACACAAACACACATATATATAGTAATTTCCTAGTAAAAGTCATGTTGATATAATTCTATTAAGACCACGCTTGAAAACCGTTAGATTCACACACACAAACGTGTGTATATATAATATACATATGTGTGTGTGTGTGTGTGTGTATCTTTGCCTTCAACTATTAAAACCAAGTGATCTTTGCAGGAGTAAAAGAGAGTTCAACATAGAATATTTTCCTTAATTAGACACATAAGAGGCATTTTTTTATTTACATCTAACAAATTATTTTTCTTTATTGCTAAATATCACTGACAACAGAATTTCATATGATAAATGCATGGTGGCAATATAAAATGGGTAGCAACATCAAAAACTCAGATCAAATTAGATATAGGAGTTTGGGCATCTTCGTAAGATAAGTCATTTCCTACAACATGCAAGATGATCATGTGATGTTGGTTACTTGCTAGCTAGGATGGTAAAGTCATTTTTCATTGTACATTTAAGCTGGGATCAAATCCCATTCCCACTGACACTGAAAAGGGGGATGGGTGCCACCTCCAAATGTGTGGTTCATATGACCAATGAAAGAAACTTTTCCAAAGATGTGTCAAAAAACCCCTGCTCTGAGTATTAGTTTTTATAATCTAAACATTAAATTATATACCTCCCGGTCAGTTTGGCAGGGCCCAGTTTTGCCAAAGCCCTTTCCACCTCTTCACTAACCTGTCCAGAAAAGAAAACAACAAGACAGCACAATGTACAAAACATACAATCAGAAAATAACTACTTCATATATCATGCATCTGAATGTAACATAAAATCTTCTTTAAAATTAGTTGTGTTGATGCTTAAAGTACCTCTTTTAACATCATTCACCATATCCCAAGTCTAGGGTTGATTCTTATTTTGAAAAAAGAAATTCACACAATAATTATTGAAATACTATATGTAATCATAGACACCATTTCATACTAGAAATGATATATAATTGATATTTTGAAATGTCTGTTGGTTGTTCATTACCTATGTAACATAGCTGTCAACACAAACAATGAATTTGCAGTCTCTAATTTTGCATTGGTCCATGTATTGCGGTGTCTAGTTTTGAATAGGTCCAAGTATTTACAAAATATTGCAGCCTTTAATGCAATATATCATACCGAGATAGATAGCAAGATTTGCATACTGTTTGATAACTGATACACAGGTAGACTCTAGACAGATATGATTAAACTCTGTAGATCATGATATTAGACAAATGAAAATTCAAAAGAAAGCTATTCTAATTCAGAAAGAAAAACAAATGCACAGGGGAATTATTAATCTTACAACTCTCCGAAGAATAGGCTCTAATGATGAGCACAGTTTCTGTAAACTATCCACCTTGAGAGCTTCAACAATGACACTGCATCAGAAGTTGAATTTTTCAGTTACATAATATTTCACTTAGGCACCAAAAATAATTACAAATTCCCATTAAACTTTAGTAAGTGAAAAACTAAGCTCTACTAGTATAATTATTCAAGATTTACATTCAACAAATAAACCATCTAGTTACAGCAAAAACTAGACACAAAAAGAATAAGGCATTCATCATAATCTGAGAAAAACCACATCTTTGAGGTCAGAATGATATCATGATAACATCAACAAAAATTCCAAGAGAAAATAGATAAGAATAAAAAACTTAATTAAGTACCTTTGCAAAATTTAAAAACACCACAGATATTATAAAAATGAAAAAATAAATAAAAGGATGGCAAGAGAAGGATTTGAGTGGCTAATTAAAATTGTAATGAACAGGGTAAGTTAATGACTTTCCTTGAAACGAAAGTCATAAGATGATTTGCGACTCTCCTACTGGGAAAACTTGATGTGTCCCACAATTGTTTTCATCTATATCCAATACACATATGGATACTTATGGAAGAATCCAATATATCTAACTAAATATTTCCACTAAAATTTTGCATACTTGCAAATATGATAATAGATTCACTTTCTATGATTCTTACATAAGCATTTAAACATGTGCTTAATCAATTACAAGTGTTTATTATTATAAATACACAGGACATAAGCATATATAATTGCTTCCTCATACTCTAAATTCACAGGGGGCAGCAATTCCTCACAAGTTAGCTTTCGGGCATGGTTCTTTCAAAGTTCGGATTACATTGCATGTCCATATCTCTACAAATCATGTTATATATCCTAAAAATTTATTAAATTATGTTCAATAAATTGTCAACCTTAAGGCAGTCCATACAACAAAAACAACTATCACCACCAGAATAACACAAGAAACAGCATAAACAGGAAGAAAAACCAGTCTTAACAATTACTTACTCTCCTTCATAGCTAAGCCTAATAAACTCTTGTTCTTAGTTTATTTCAGCACAGGATGAAACCAATTACACCAAAACCAAGCAAAAGCATCACAACTTAATGCTTTCTACTTTATGTTTTCACAAGATTGACATAAACTGTAAGTCAGTACTTGTAATTAATTCTTCAGATTTATTCACGTTTCACATGTGTACCGAAAGACAAAAGCTCAAAGCTCCTACGTACGGTCAAGTATGCTTCCTCACGTGTCAATAGCTTACTTCATTTACTTTTTAAGTCTGCCTTCGCACCGACTTCACTTAATTGTCACCATATTAATATATTCATCTCTTTAACTAGCATATCCTTCATCTAAATTTAATATTACTTAACGACTAACGCAGGATTCAACTAACAAAATTCTAACCAATTAAATACTGCGACTTACATCAGACCAAAAAGTAGTTACAATATAGAAAAAAAAAACCCAAAAAAGAAAAAAAACTATATAACAACTGAACACTTAAAATTTTAAACTGAAATATGAGAATAAAAATAATCACCTGGCCAAAGCAGGTCGTTTCCTATCAGGCTGACCTTCTTCAGCTGAAGCGGAGTCCAACCCTCGCTTACTATTAGATCTCTCCAAGTACCTCGTTTGCATCTTCTGAAACGCGGCCGTAACGTAATCTCAACAGAAAGTCCAAGGAAACAAAGGGAATTCACATAAAACTCAACTGCCGAACCGTTACTTATACTCTGACAAACTGCAAGATAACAAGCTCAAATCTAAGTTAAAAGAAAGAAAAAAAAAAAAGCCGGCAATTCAAGATTTGGACAGAGTAATTGAAATTACCTTAAAAAAAGAAAGAGAAATAAATAAAACGAGGATCAAAGAGAAACAAAAAGGCGAAAAGCGAGCGGGAAAGTAAAACCTGAAAGAGAGGAATTTCAATTTTAGAGTATGTAAGAAGTTTCGTGGAAATGACTGCGAATTTTCGCTCCACCTGTGTGTTCCCTTCAACTTTTGTCCATTTTTGTGTACAGTGACGGCTTTGGTTTTGAATTCAAGGGGAATCTGTCACTGGTTGGGACGTTTGCTTTGATTTGAGCTTCGGATGTCGGAATTTATTTTGTTTTTTTAAAGTCTTAACACGTGAGGAATTAGCTTCAACAGTTGAATTTAATTAGATTATACTTGTCAAGCTTAGTTATTGTAGGTCAGAAGACTGTTTATTATTTTTTAAATTAAAAACTTATAAATGACAAATTTTTAATTATCAATTTTTTAAAATTTAAAATTTTTAATCATTTTTAAAGTTTATTTTATTATTATTTTTATATATTTTAATATTTTTTAGACATTATTTTATTATTTTTATTTTTAAATATTTTTTATTCAAAAATATAAAAATAGCATTTTAATCTTTAATTTAGTTATGAGTTGAAGACAAATTTTAAATGGGATTAATTTTTTTTAACCATAAAAAAGTTAAAAAGTTTTAATTAATATAAAATATAAATAATGGTGAGATGAGATAGAGATAGGACAGCTAATTTTGTTATTTCTCTACGTGTACAAAGATAAAAGTGATTGGGTTGTCGGTTTCTTTAAATCCAAAAGACCGAATTCTGCTGAAAGAAATGAATCTACTGGTTTTGCAATCAAAGAGATCAAACTTTCCCATTCTCTTGCAAAGAAGAGTCCTAATCCTAATCCTAATCTTATTAAATATTAATTAAGTAGATTTTTTTTTTTTGTTTTAAGTGTGAATTATTTTTCCTACCTAAGATTCCATGGAACAAGCACTGAAAATATGAGATATCAAATTTTTAAAAAGATATTGAAGTATCGGTAATTTAAAAAATAATAATTACGTTCTAAAAAATTGAATAAAATAATATAAATTTTATATTAAAACTATGAAGATCATATAATTGTTTTAAAATATATAAAGGTTTAAAAATCCCAAATTATTATTATTTTTTAATTTTTTTCTTTTACAAAAATGACAAAAAAAAAAACAAAATCTATAGAATGAACAAAACTCGATTAAAATTAAACTTCATCCACATTAAGTATCCACGTCATCACATAAAATGCCCATGATTATATCAGCATTTTTAACAAAAAATTTTCATAGTATTTATATTTAACATCGTTAAAAGTCAAGTAATAATTTAATAAACGAGACATACAAAGAGAAACCAATTTTCAAAACAATGGATTATAACACTAATATTTAAGAGTAAATTCGAGTCAAGTTAGCTCAAACTTAATTCGTTTGAACTTAAAACGAGTTATCTTGGGTTGACCTCAAGATTAAGTTTGAATTGTAGTTTTAAGAAGTTATTAAACTTGAGCCATGAGGAGTTTGAGCTTGAAAGCTCACAAGCAGCTCATAAATATATAAATACGATATTGTTTTAACAAATTATAAGTGATGATCAAAATGATATTGTATATATTTTAAACTTATAAATCATTATTTTTTAAAATTTATGAACATAAAGTTTCCATTTTCTCTAATGTTTTCTTTTACTAGAAACATAAATTTAAACAAAATTTATAAGTTCAAACTATATATGATGTCATTTGATTTCAAAATAACGATTTTTTTACAATATTAAAGAAGCTTGAGCATCAATTGTTGTACCGAGCTTGAGTTTTTGTTTTTTTAAATGTGTCAAATTTAGGCTTGTACTTGGGTTAAACTCTCTTATGTTGAGTTGATTTTCAAACAAGGGCCAAACTTGAGCTTTGTTTAACTTGAATCCACCTTACTAGTATCAACTGATGTGGTAGTCGATATAACATGTCATCTCATTTGTTATATTACTATTTTACCATGCTCGCACATCAATTTAAACAAAATTTTAAAACTCTAAATTATCCTTCTAAATTGAAACCCTAAATCACAAATTTCTTACCTTATAATCTATTATTTTTCTTCACCATTAGTGTTATGAAACCCTAACGTTCACATAACATATCAATTTTAACTACAACATCATAATAAGCAACAAACAAGTGTAAACACAAGAAGCGATCATAATGACGACAAAATCTAAATTTCAGACAAATTTAAGAAATGAGATGATATTCAGTGTTATTGAGAAGTTCAATTGTTATATAATGTTCTCTTGTCTGTCGAATATATCTCCTAGATGTATCACTTCAATGGAATTTATTCGAACACATTCTAGTAGTGACTAGTTATAACACTAGCTACTAAAGTACATCTCTCATCTATCATTCACCAAGAAACGTAAATAAATCTTTTATCCCATAATAATTAAGGTTGTCAAACAAGTCTATCGAATTAAGTTTGGGTTTGTGCCTGTAAAAAAAAATTCAAATCTGAACTTAATATTTACCTATTTGGGTCAAAGATTTTTTTGTTTAAGCTCGATTTATTACAAATTTTTAGGTAATAAACTTATTTTGTATTTGTTTTATAACTTTAGAAATCTATAAAAATATTTTAATTTTTTAACAAATTTGAAAAACGAATAAATACATCTTTACTTTCCGGCCTATGAGCCTTAGGTTTAAATAACATATTTTTAAGCATAATTTGATAATTTAATGAGTAATTTTTTATTTATTTTTGGTTCAAATCTGTTCGAGACTCAAATTCAGTTTAGCCGAATGACAACTGAAAACCAGCTCGTTCGAGTGTTTCCAGTCAACCCGCACTGGTGGCTGACACAGCCAACAGCCAACAGCCAACAGCCAACAGCCAGCAGCCAGATTAGAATTTGGCTGTTCAATAAAAATCAATTGAGGGCTTCTCTCTAATCAGTCGGGTCGTCAAACAGGCCGCCTCCTCGGCTATTGGGCTTTGCACTTCTGGACTTAAAAAGGCTGTATAGGAACCTATTGACGACACCCATAAACCAACGATCGGATAAATATGGTAAGTTTGAAAATCCTTGGATTCCAACCGAAATTCAAAATTTCATCTCAGCAAACAGACTATCGGAAGACGACTAGACCAAACCAACTACCCTCATTCGGCCAACATCACTAACCCAATTAAATGATTTTATTTTTAAAAGAAAAAATATGGAAATTCCACTGACCTCATGGATGAAAACGAATTATCCGACCGTGTTCTCGTTAACGGTATCGTTGTTCGTGTTACGTTAACTGCTGATGGCAAGCTCCGCTGGACAGAAGGATTTCGGCGGACTTTGACTTTGGAGAACGAGGTGCTTGGTTTCACCGTGGACGCCAATAAAATTATAGTTAGAGCTATTGTAGAGGAAGAAAGTGGAATCTGCTGTGGCGGGAGAACCGCTGGCTTGGTGAGGAAGGATCTTGTTTTCGAGCCTCTGTCGCAGGAGTCTCAAAGACTTTGGTGCCAGAAACTCCGTGGATATCTTGATTCTCTTGGTATGTTTAGTAGAACGTTACTTCCATTTAGTTGTTTATTTAGATTTATGCCTTTTGTTTGTTTGTTTGTTTTTTTTTATTTTGTGAAGGTCGACCGAAGAGGCTGTTTATTTTTCTGAATCCGTTTGGTGGGAAGAAAACTGCATCAAAGATTTTTCTGGACAATGTGAAACCACTCTTGGAGGATGCTGATATCCAATTCACATTGGAAGGTTTTTTTTTTTTTTACTCTATATGAATTGAATTGAGAATGAATGTTTAGTTGTGATGGAGATTGTTGCCGATGCTTTTTATCCGGTAATTTGGTTATCAGAGACTACACGGCAACTTTACGCAAAGGATGTTGTTAAAAGGCTGGATCTTTCCAAGTATGATGGTATAGTTTGTGTCAGTGGTGATGGTATCCTTGTTGAGGTCAGTTTGATTTGTGAGCTTTGGAGTTGTTTGTATGCTTAAAATTAACGCAGGGCTTAGAGTATCTAGTTTGTTAATTTGCTTGAACAGTTCAAATATTTCTATTTCATTGAAAACTTTGTAATATTTAGGAATCTTAGTTTATGACTGCCATATTTGTAGTTCCCTTTCAGAAAACCAAACATATGGCTGTAGGTGTTTTCCAGTAGCTTGGATTTATAGTATTCATAACACCTTAAACGCCTTTCCAACTAAGAAAAGAAACGGCTATCATGCTAGCATGACTTTTATGCAGAAAGTTTTGATTGTATGCTTATTGGGATTTTCTGTTATGTATCTTTGTAATTTCTATTCCTTGTCTTTTTAACAAGTGTTTCTCTTTTTAGTAGGTGGTAAATGGACTTCTTGAGAGAGAGGATTGGAATGTTGCAATAAAAATGCCCATTGGAGTGATTCCTGCAGGTTTTCCTTTATATCTATTTCTTGTTTGGTATTAATTCCTTTTCAAATTGCGTTGGTCAGTTAGCATAGAGAGTATATGGTGTCAACTTACAATGGATGGAGTAGTGTATTGTATATTCATTGCAATGAACATTTTCTACATTCTGGGTCCATGTATTGACTAAAAAACGAAAGGTTGATACAGTTTTTTGTTTTTGTGATAAAAGATGATGATAACTATTACATGAGAAATTCGAAGTTTTTAGTGTGGGCTAGAAGGAGATCATTGTGTTCGGAACTCAGAATAGAATCAAACAAAAGATCACTGTATTAAATAAAAACAATGTTTACAAGAAGGAAAAATGGAAACTCAACGCAATACTTCTTGCTTTCAAGAGGTCATAACTCTTCTTACACATATACTTCTTCTAACTAAAATACTCCTTTTATACTTATCAATTCATAATTGTTCCCACGTATTTCCATGTTCCCAACTTTTACTACTCCTTAATTCCTACTATTTCACTATCATAACTACATAACTACCCCACTTCATTATAATTGCTGCATATTTTCATAATTGCTCAGGCATGCCCCATATCTTTCTCTACCACGTGGCTTATGCTCTCCCTTTCTTGTGGGTTACTTAAAACCTTAGCTCTAACGGCCCCTCATCTCTCTCAAGTACTCCTTCGTTGTCTCCAACCCTTTCAGATTGTTAAGTCGTGCATCCATCACCTCTATTTTAGTCTTCACCACCTCCAACTTATTTTCCACTTTCTCAACATTTCCATCCGTTCTAGATTTAACCATGCTAAATAACAACTCTGATACCAAATCTATTAAGAATCTATAATAGAATTGACATAAGATCTTTATATTGAATAAAAACAATGTACATAACAGAAAAATAAAACTAGATGCTGTATTTTTGGCTTTTGAGATGCCAAAACCCACTTTGGACATATACTTCTTTGATTTTTCTTGCCTTTTCCTTCCATAATAATCCTTCTTTTATACTTGCTCAATTCATAAGTGCTCCCACATGTCTACTTTTTCTTCTCTCTTAATCCCGGCTCTTCCACTTCATCATAACTACATAATTGCACCATTTCATCATAACTGTTACCTATTTCGTCATAACTGCTCATGCAGTCCCCATATTTTCTCTACCACTTTGCATGTGGTCTCCCTTTCTCGCGGGCTACAACAACTCTAACAGGTTGTGCTTCACTAGAAGGGTTAGTATTTGCATACGATCGGTTTTTATAATAATTGTTGCTGAAGGTCAGTTCTATCTGATCTTTCAAGTAGTGAGTTTCAAGTCTACACATTCCATTCCTACCATTTCCTGCATGCTAATCATGATCATGAATAATTTGAATTTGTTTCTTAGACGGTTGGTGACTTCTTCCAGTATTTTGAATTGTGATCAAGATTTTTATGAATGTAGGTACAGGTAATGGTATGGTAAAATCTCTATTGGATTCAGTTGGTGAACCTTGTAAAACATATAATGCCACTCTTGCTATTATTTGAGGTTGCACATGGTGTCTATTAATATTTTGTGTTTATAAATATAATGTTAAATGTAGATTATTTTATCTTTTTTTTTTTTACTTAAATGGTATTTACTGACAGGCCATAAGCGTTCATTGGATGTAGCTACTATCTTGCAAGGAGAGACCAAATTTTATAGTGTCTTGATGCTTGCATGGGGTATACAAATAATTTACCCATTTTTTTTATTTTTCGTTGAATGCTACTCTCCAATAACTTGCATCTGGATTCTTTATAGGCTTAAGTTTGAGAAAATAATTGAGATTTTGACTATGGCACTAAACTTTAATTATGTTCATCTGGTACAAATATTTTTTGTCAGGTTTGGTGGCAGATATAGACATCGAGTCTGAGAAATATAGATGGATGGGTAGCACTCGTATTGACTTTTATGTATGTTCTTATTCATTATTGCACATACATACGATGTTCTACAGAAACCGTCACTAGGTCATCAAATCTAGCATTCTGCTTATCATTAGTTCTTATATAATTAGAGAAAATAAATACTTAGCATTATCATAAACCTTTTATCATTGCTGGAAAATGACATAATGGTAGTTTAATATGGATAAATGATTAGCTTGTAAAACTTCTGTTTTGCTGTGAAACCACCTGATCCTGATTTTCTTTGTTCATTCTGGTATAGGCTATTCACAGAATATTGCATTTGAGGCAATATAATGGACGTGTTTCTTTTGTGCCTGCACCTGGTTTTGAAGATTATGGCGAACCAACTAGTTACAATGGCAAATCAGTTAATGAAAAGAATGTAAGTGGTTCCAGCCAAGAGCAACCCATTAAAGCTAGGCAATATGGCTACCAAGGACCTGAGGTTAGTTTAGAGAATCTAGGTTGGAGGACAATTAATGGACCATTTGTTTCAGTTTGGCTTCATAATGTACCATGGGGAGGTGAAGACACAATGGCTGCTCCTGAAGCAAAGGTTAGTTTGTTATGCCAGTTGGGTAACAGTACCTTGCGTTTCCTTTTTCATCTCCTGTCTAAGGGTAGGTTCAACCTTAGTCACATCTTCTTTTGGTGATATATACAGGTAAGATGAAACAGAATTGATAAAAATTTTCTAATGAGCTTCATTTTTCTTCTTTCTTTTGAATAGGAATACATAATTTAGTTTGAAAGTAATAAGACAATTGGAAATAGCATAATAGAGAATTGCTTTTCTCTTTGCTTAGAAATTTGTGACCCAATCGATTAGATCACATATTTGTATGCTATTTACAAGCATTGCTGACTTTTTCTATGTTTGCATGCACTGTTTGTGTAGTTTTCAGATGGTTATTTGGACCTGATTCTGATTAGGGATTGTCCGAAGCTCGATTTGCTAAAACTAATGACACAGTTGAGTAATGGAGATCATATCAAATCAAACTACGTTCACTATCTGAAGGTCAGTTCATACACATAATAACAAATTACTTTGTATTGTTTGTTTAATCCCATCACCAACTTTCGTTGAAATTTCTATTAAATTATACATTCACATTGCTTGACTGAATGTTTCATGCAAAACAAAAATGTTTATCTGCTGTTTTTCACAAATCCATTGACATTATAACATCCTAGTCATGAATCTCATATTAATAATCATCTACATTACAGGTTAAAGCATTCGTCTTAGAGCCGGGTACATGTACACATGACCCGACTAGAGAAGGAATTATAGACTCAGATGGGGAGGTACTGGCCAGAGGAAAAGGCACATATTTGTGTGACCAGAAGACACTAATGGCCTATGATAAGCTTCAAATAACATTGGATCAAGGTTTGGCCACTTTGTTTTCTCCTGTATAGGAATTGAATCTTTGTGTTGCTTACTGAGAAATATTGTTTAATCTTTGAATGTTCATAACATGGAAATATTGATGTGACTTGTTTTTCTGTTATATAATAATATAATAAATAATCAGATTTAAGAAAAGGAAAGAAAAGAACATTGTGTTCAACTTGCAGGCATAGAGTACGTTATGAAACAAAGCAAAAACGGCTGCAGTCCCTTGTGAACAGAGGCATAGCATAGAGTAGCCGCTTCAACTAGAAGCCGGCAGCAGGACGCGGAGAGGCGACGCGTTGCCCACGTCTCAACACTCACAGATTCTTCCTCCCTTGCCCATTCTTGTCCGTTAGCCTATCCTTTTCCTTTGTCCGGATCGATCTCCTCAATTATTGCCTTTTCCGTATTCGCATCCAAATTTTAACAACATATTTATGATGCTTTATTCATTTTAATACGGTCAAAATCCTCATCCCACCCAAATTTTCTTATACGGTCAAAGTCTCTCCGTTAATTTTTTAAAACTTAAACACACATCCCTAAAATATTTATTATCTAATTTACTTAATTTTTTTATAAAAAAATATGAAATAACATTAAAAAATAATGAAATCAATTTTAAAAAATATTAAAATATATAAAAAAATTGAAATTAAAACCAATGATGCTTATCAAAAACTGTATTTAATTGTTAGAAAAGGTCATCTAATTTATAGTTGAATCTAATTATTTTTTTATTATTTTATTTTTCTTGTGATGATGGGATAGAACGTGAAAATATATTTCGATTAGGAGAGAGAACACGAAAACCACCTCAAGAATCGGAGTTTATTTTTAAAGTCACGCCAGAATTCGAAGTGTGAAAAGGGAGCAGTTAGGTGTCAGAAAGTTTTGGACAAAAGCCACGCTACCAAGAAAGCAAAGGTCAAATTTTCCGGAATATCAACCACGTATGCCCCCAAGAAAACATAATAAGCTTAGATTCGGATTGATTCAGTTTTAAATTTAGACAAATTTGAGTTCTAACTCAATTAATAAAAAATAAAATTCGAACTTAAGATTTAATAAATTAAATTAAATTTTTTTGTGAGTTTTTTAATAAGTATTTTTAAAATAAATTATTACAACAATATCGTTTTGATGTGTACGAATAAGAAACAATATCGTTTTAATTGATTTGAAATAAAAATTTTAAATTTACGAGTTTGACAATCCATACTCTTTCAAACTCAATAATATTAAAACTGTGAGTTCAAACTATATCAAATTAAATTTAAACTTAAATAAATTTAATTCAAATCTAACCTTTAAAACTAATTTTCAGATCCAAAAATAAACCTCAATAATATTACTCAATTATGAATTAATATATCATAATTGGTTTGGTTACAACAATTAGGGCTACACCCAATTAATTCAAACTTAAAAATTGGTTCGGTTTAGTTTAAATTTAAATTGAATTTAAGTTAAAATGTTTGGTTTGTTTTTAAAATTGAATTAAATTTGAGTTAAAGAAAGTTTAACTCGATTTCACTTATAAGTCAGATAAATAACTTGATTTATTTGATACTGATTTATGATTTGATTCAAATTATATCAAGTAATTATTAAAATAATGTTGTTTTAATCATTATTAAATAAATCAGCATATTTTTGTCGATGAATTACAAAATTAAACTACAAATCTAACCCACAAATCTTAGTTATAAATTCAGCTTATAAATTTAAATTGAAATCGAATTAAATTCAAACAATTATTTTCATATGAACTAAAATTGAATCATCCTTAATTTTAATTTAATAAACTTAAACGAAGCTATTTTTTATTTAAATTAAACTTGAATAAAAAAGTATTTGTATTTGATTCAATTCAAATTCATCTTTAATACTAATGAAATTTGTCGTATAATTACGTAAGTTGACCTAATCATCTTTAATAAGAATAACAAGAATAAAAAATAATGGGAAAATGTTATAATATGCTTTAATAAGACTATTAAATGTTGAATTAGGGAAGTCAAGAGAAATCTAGTGTTATAATAACCTGTATGTTCAAAAGGTCCGACATCAAATAATTTTAATTATTTTAAGATAATATCGAATGTGATTATCATATTTTAAACGAAAAATAATAATAATCAAATGAATTCATTTTTGAAAGCTTAAAATGTCCTAATTTTAGAAATTTAAATGAGCCTAGCCGGGTAGAGCGGGAAGGACTAGTTTATTATATTGTTAAACATCGAACTGACAAAGAAGGACAGGGCAGAAAGATCAGGTGAAGGATTTTGAATAAAGATAAAAAAGGGTCTGAAATACGAAATATCGACGTGATTGAGGAATGGGCTACCTTACTTCACAATCTCCAAGAAAAGCGCCAGGGTACCCCTTTGTTGTAAATCCAAGAATAGGGTCTTTTTGTTATTTTGGAAACTTTGGAATGCTTTTTGTTGTCGATTAAATCTCAGGGGGGGAAGAAGCGTCAAACTCACTAAACTAACTAAAACCAGAAAAGCAAACGGGAAGTCGTAACAAAGCACAACGCGCGTCTTAGAAACTATGCGTTACGTGATTGCATGATGTCCTCCTCGGCGGGACCAGACCATGCATGATTATCACATTACCTTACAAATAATCACTAAGCACCCTACTCGCCCGAGTACGAAATTATCTGTACTCGCTTTTGTTTCTGAACGTGTGGCAGTTTCCTAAAATCGCAACAAGTGACCACAAGTCAAATGGTGGAAATGACGGAAATGGCCTCCGTCTTGTTGAAGGAGAGTACGTATATCGGGGTTTTTGTCTGATAAATTTAGGAATATTTTGGACCAATAAATTGAAGGGAAAGAAGGACAAAAAGGAACAAAAAAAATGTCTACATACAAAAAGACGCACGCACATATAAATACACCCTCTTTATTATTATTGATAATATTTCTCTGAAAACTAAAGCCCCTCTCCGAAAAGCCGTTTGTTCGTGTGATTATTTTGCACACAGATCAGCCATTTCAAAGCCCTTTTGTAGTTTTTATATTTTTACTCATTGGACGGCGGTGAGGTGTGAGAATTTTTTAGTTTATGTTTCGCTCTTGGAGCGTTTGAGGTTGTTTTGCTTTTGTTGACGTTGTTCGATGTCGCCTTCATCGAAGATTTGTTTTAACAAAGAGTGTAAGGAGTTGAAATCGGAGCGGCCGAGGAAAGGCTGGCTTTTACGTGGCGGCGAGTTTGCGGAGCTGTGTGATCGATGCGGGTGAGCTGAAATCTTTATAGTCTTTGTTGACTCTTTTGTTTGTTTGGGCTGAATTTGGCTTGAATTTTTGTGTTTTGGATTATAGTGAAAAAAATAAAAAAGATAGTGCCTTTCTGCGGTTATGGTGATTTATGAAATTTGGGTTTGGCGTGAAATTTGGTTTGCTGGGAGGATGAATTTAAAAATAAAAATTGGATTTTGTTTATGTATGTTTAGTCTATGAAGTTAGGTATTGACTTGTTTGATTATATGCATGTCACGCTCTACAGTACAAAGTACAGTGGTCTCGTAGACTGGAAAAATACCATCAATCGATTTTTTTTTTTAAATATTGTTCGCTCAAATTGAGTTCAGTTAGTGTTAGGGCGTTAGCTAAAAGCTTGAAGAAGAGTTAAGAGTCATGTTATATGAAGTTGAGATATCAGTTGTACTTGATTACTTTCTATAAAGACTCAGTCTTTGTTGAAGACTATTTGCTATATAATACGCTAAGTTACTTATCTTGAAAAGATGAAAAAGAAACAAGTACCTGTAAACTCTTTCAAAAAAAGAAAAACTGGTTGGTGATTATGCATTGCCGTCCCTGTAACTAAAATGATTTTCTTGATTGTTGGTACTAGCTGGAAAATGACTTAAAAAGATGTAGTGGATGGGCAGGGTGACATATTTTGTGTGGTGCACGTAACTTCTGAAGACTGACATTTCTTGTACAATAAGAGCATGCATAGAGTTTCGTTCAATGTATTTTATAGATTAGCATAGCAGTTCAATGTTAATGATACGTCTTTATTGAGTGAATTAGCATTAATGATATGTGTTTAGGGTGTGAATTCATTAATGTATTTATTGTTGTAGGGAAAAAGAAAAGAAAAGAAAATATTACATTTGAGTTAACAGGGCAATGTTAATGATATGTCTTTATTGTGTGAATTAGCATTAATGATATGTGTTTAGGGCGTGAATTCATTAATGCATTTATTGTTGTAGGGAAAAAGAAAAGAAAATATTACATTTGAGTTAACAGGGCAATGTTAATGATATGTCTTTATTGTGTGAATTAGCACTAACGATATGTGTTCAGAGTGTGAATTCATTAATGTATTTATTGGTGTGGGGAAAAAGAAAAAGAAAATATTGCATTTGAGTTAACTTGTATACATAAGCAACTAGAGGACTCAAACCATTTTTGCAATAATTTATGATCACATGGTTGTGTTCTTGGGAGTACTTCAGGTGAGTGAAAATGACCTAATGCATAGGATAATAATTTCTTTGTTCAGAAAACCTATTCAAGCAATGATTCAACTCCTTCCTTGCCAAGCATTTGCAAGGCATTAGTGTCTTGGTTGTAGTTTATTAGCTAAGATGTTTATCACTAAATTACGTTTTTCTTTGCTGCAAACTTCTTTGCTTGTAAAGGTTGACATACTGGTCTTTTCAAGTTGAGTTAGATTGGTGAGTTTCATTTTCTTTTTCCAAGTCATTTTGGGTTAACATGTTAATGTGACAAAAGATGAAAATCTACATTCTTCAATGCCTCGTAAATGTAGGTTTTTTTTGTGCACTAGTAAGAAGAAATGTTATTTTATACCCTACAGGGTTACATATATTTAATTTCTTTGAAATAATTTGTTTCAAGCAATAAATATGTTGTGGAACTGTCATGGTATAGATATAGCATAGGCAAATTTTATTTTGAGATTTTGTATTGTGGTCTTCATAATATCTTATTTTCTCACAATGTAGACCATTCTCATCTGTTTATTTGTTCATTTTGTGTTTTTCTTTTCATGTTAAATGTTGAACCAATCTTGCCCTACATGTTGTGGGTCAATGTTTTTATTCTTTTAAATTGTTATTATTTTAAATATTTTTATTGTTGGTATTTATCAGGTTTCAGCGGAGGGGCTTTGAAATTAGGGATTATTATACTATTTTAATGGGGTTTAACTCATAACTAACTTGTTCATGACGTAAATTTGTGCATAGCCTATTTTAATTTCTGTTGTATTTCATGTTCAGTAATTTTATCAATATTTTGTGTTTTGTGGTGTCATGTGATTTATGTTATATGTGGTTATTCTTTTTTATTTGGTTTTTTGTGACTTTAGTTCTATTTATGAGGAGGGAGGATTTTGCGATACTTTTCATTTGAATGCTTCTGGTTGGAGGCCTTGTGATACTTGTGGCAAGGTGAGCAAAACATGGTTTGCGTGCTCTTTTTTATAGTCATGTGCTAAATGTGTGGCTGTCATCTTCCGAATTTTCAGTTTTGGATTATACTGATTCTTCATTTCATGTTGAACTTACCTTTCAGCGGATTCACTGTGGATGCATTATTTCAGTTAATGCATTTACATTGTTAGATGCTGGAGGAATTGAGTGCATGGCATGTGCAAGAAAAAATGTCCTTTTGGTAAGGATGAATTTGGCTGATTCTCATTTTTGTTTATGTTTTTTTTTTTCTTTTTTGCTTCATAGTTTGTTTATTATGCCATTTCTGGATGTGGACCACCTTGTTTATTAAGTTTTATTGATGATAGGTTGAAACGGTTTCATTAATTTTTTGTATTTTATAACCTCCACCGTTGTTGTATGATTTGCATTTAGACAAATCACATCTTTTTATCAGTGAAATGGAATGCTAGTGGAGGAAATTTTTGTTTCAGGATTTGCATTGCTTAGCTTGACTTTAGCTTTGGTAACTGTGAATGTCTGCTAGCAGTACTTGCAAAGAATGGCTGATTAATTAAAGGTTCTGTTCATCAAGGTATAGTGGATGAAGAGGTTGTGCTTTTTGGACAATGATGTTAAGGAAGATTTGGGGAGTAATGAGCTGCCTTACTGTAATAATAGGTTGTTCAAATTTATTTTTCCCTGTGATGAGAAAAAAATTGTCACAGAATTCTGATAGTGGTGGTGAAAATGTGCCACAAAAGGATTGCAAATGATGTATTCTTGGTAGTAGATGAAAAAGGAGGTGAACCAGGGTAACTTTTAAGTTGTTGGATGGAATACAATTGGGTTCAATGACCCTGATAGTGCCATGAGAATGTATTCCTGAATGGAATCCAAATCTTTATTCTCAGGATAAGATAAGACGGGACATGATCATCATGTTTGAAGCTGATGAATATGATTAGTTCTGAGTTTTGGTTCTGTTAAATTTTACAAACCTATCATCCAGCTGCTGTTTAGAATGTTTATCAAGTATTATTTCTGCATTGTCTTTATGCTGATTCCCTTTGATTTTGATACCATTTTCTTAAAAAATCACTATCTGACTTACTCTATCACAAAATTGGAATGCTAGTACGCTGGTGTATGTATCTATTTTTTGTTTTTCGTCTTTTTCTTTGGCATAGAACCATTTTGGTTTAATTGAATTGTGGTGCAGTTTACTGTGATTATTTTGGATTAATGCATAAGCAAAGGAAATTTGTGTATATTTTTTCTTCCCACATTTTGACGTCTATTGCATGCGTGTTGCTTAACACAAATTACATTATTAACTATGTCGCTTTAGATGTGGGGTAAAATTGTTACTGAGACTCGAGTTTCATTTTATATAACGTATGTCAGGCACCAAATCCTTCATGGCCACCTTCTTTATATTATCAAATGCCTCCTGAGAGACTTAAAGACCTTCCCATCAAAAATTGGACTCAGTTAGTTGGTTCAGGTCCTGTACCTTGGCGGCAAGCTCCCAATCTATTCAATTCTTTGATTCCTCAGTCTGAATTGCATCCAAGAGTGTCCTATGAAGTTGACTTGTCTACCAACATTGAAAGACTCAATGCTGGTGAAAGATTAACCACCCCTTCCTTGGAGAAAAGGAAAATTGAAGATTTTTCTGAAAGACTGATGAATGGAGGACTTAAGGGTGCCTCAAGGGATATACTTGAGAATGGAAAAACAGGTTCAAATTGTTTCCTTGCGTTTAGTATGTTACTTCAGAACTGCATCATACTGGTTACTTGCAATGCTTCTTCCATGCTGGAGAAATTGTCCTGCAGAAAAAGCATATAAAAGTGGTTGCTAAACCAGACCTGAAACTGTGTTGCAGGAATTAATTGTGAGGAGCAACCTAGTGCATGTTTAAATAAACCTCATCGGTCTTCCTCTTCAAAGGATGACCTGTCTACAAAACATTTTGGTTTGGCTGTACCTTTTGCATCTCCAAATGAAATAAATGGTCAATTGGGAATCTCTGGAGCTCATTTGCGACCAGCTCTTCAACCAACAATGGTGAAGCAAATTCATGGTAATTCACATAACGGACTTGATTCAATGGGTGAATCTCAAATTCGCAATGGAAGGCCTCGGGTAGATGCCCGTGGAAGAAATCAGTTACTTCCACGGTACTGGCCTAGGTTCACTGATCAAGATCTACAGCAGATCTCTGGGGAGTATCCTTTGATTTTGGGAGGTTTTCTTAATGATAAGCTTGTAAATGCATGATGTTATTTATTATAACATGGCTGTTGAGGCAGTTTGAAAATTTGAATTTTTATTTCTTACTGTATTGTGCAAAGTAAACCTTGTGTTATCTTAACTTTATCAAAGTTCAAATTCTGTTATCACTCCTTTGTTTGAGAAAATGTTGAGTGCTAGTGATGCTGGCCGAATTGGACGTTTGGTGCTTCCCAAAAAATGTGCAGAGGTGAGTCCTTGTGCCTGTAGCCTGGATTTTGTATATGTTCAGCTTCTCATTCTTTAGGCTCTCTGTGTTACTAAGATATTCTTATTTTTCCAGTTTGTTGACATAATCACTTGCGTAATGTGTGAATTGAATTTCCTTTTTTTGGCTCTCTGTATTAGAAACAAGATGCTCTTGGTTTTCCAATTGTTTGATGAGGTAATCGCTATGGTTAATGCATATAACTAAATTACTTCTTTTTTTATTGTTGATCTTCGGCTTCATGATGCTTAATGCAAATATTGATGGATTCTTTTTGCATTTTGGATGGTTTTTCTATCAAGGATAAGATCTTAAGACTAGTGTGTTATGTTGAATGACTTGACTGTCAAAGTAGTGGGCCTAATTGTGCCTCTGGATGTGGGTGTACCTAGTGGTATTGTCAACCTACTAATGGTGGATGTGGACATTTAGTTTGAAAATCATTTGAATTTGGTTTACGCTTATAGTTTTATCATTATTTTTTCTTCTTTCATCTATCACCCTTTTTAGTGTTGGATTTATCATCATATACTAGAATATCCTTTTTACTTATTATATTTATAGGACGTTATAATTTTACCTTTTTTCATTTGGTGCATCAATTTATGCAATTCATTGTTGCTATGGTGGGGTATTGTTATTGATACACTTCAGAAAATTATAGATTTGTGTGTATGCAGAAGATAATAATCTTGACAGAATTTGCTTAGCAATCAAGAAATTCTTTTAAAAATTGCCTCCTTGTGGTCTTTTTATAATATGTTATGTTGTAACAATTATGGGGAGAGAATTCTCTTGGAGAAAGGAGATCTCACGGTGATAAAATGATAATGATGTAAACATCATTATGATTTTCATATATTTGGACACTTAAGCTCTACCCTCAAATTCAATAATCTTAATACTTGGATAGGTGAAATTTGCATTTATATGTCTATTGATCTAACTGTCATAGCTTGATTTTGTGGCTATTCTATGTCTTGGTGATAACCAGCATAATTGTTATCAAAATCTTTCTTAATTATGTGATTTGTAGTTAAGTGTGTCAAAACATCCATTAAACGCTTCTGTAACAGCTTGATGAATTGTATTGGATATCTTTTCAACTATTAATGCGAATTCATTTTAGGTCCTCACTAAATTTCGTGCAGAAGTAGTTTTTCCCATGATATGCATCCAATTATTTTATACTAACATGCATTCACCATGATACAGGCCTATTTCCCACCAATCTCTCAGCCTGAAGGTTTGCCTCTTAAAGTCCAGGATTCAAAAGGCAAGGAGTGGATATTTCAGTTTCGCTTCTGGCCTAATAATAATAGTAGAATGTATGTGTTAGAGGGGGTTACTCCTTGCATACAGAACATGCAATTGCAAGCAGGTGACATAGGTAATTAAACAATAGCATGGACAAGTAGTATCAAAGATTTATTTTATTAGATAATTTATTAGTTTTTCCTTAGAATATCTTGTTCTTGCTTTCATTTTTGTTCTTAGAAGTTCTTTGGACTTACTTTATCTGCTGCTTGGGTTTACTGGATTTTTTACATGGATGGTTTTAAGATTTTATCAAACATCTAGATGTTGCTTTTGTTTTTATTTTTCTTGTCTACTTCTTCTGAACCTCTTAATAAGAGACAGCAAAAAGGCCCAACCAAGGATATATAGGTGGTCCAGGCCTGTGTTTTATTGAATAATAGTATATACATATAATAACAATTATATACAATAATAAGTATAAAATTAACTTTAATAATAATTGAATTTAAATCTGGGCACAAGCCCTGGTGGCCTGGCCACCTGGGCATGGGGTTTTGCCTTACCTACTCTTAATGTATTCTATTTTCCACGAGTGGAGTCATCCTCATGCAACTAAGTGTGCCATGCTTCATGGGCTATCTGGTTTTGGAACTGAGATTTTATTCTGTTTCCTCAGTAACTTTTAGCCGGTTAGAACCCGAAGGGAAATTGGTCATGGGATTCAGAAAGGCCTCAGCTAATCCAGCATCTGATCAGGTTTGGCCCACGTAGTATCTTTGTAACAATTTTGTACTTGTAATAAGTTCTAGAAGCTAATGATAATAACCAATGGAAGTAATAAACAAAAGTATGTATTTCTTCTCTTTTTGGCTCTTGATGGTATTTAAAGATGCTGATATGATTCTATGCAGTGATTTTCTTCTTGTTTAAATTTGGTTTTTACTTTTAAAAATGCCAATTTGTGACTCCTTCTAGCTCTAATTTTTGCTTAGTATCTTGGACAGTACAACTATACAACGTGTCTGTAAAGCTTCAGAAGTTGTCAATTTGTAAACAATTTCCTTGTGATACTGGACCTTTCTTTTTTAATTTTTTTGATGCAGTATTATTTACAGAAAATATTCAAAGATAGGATAAGATTATCAAGTCTTTTGCGTGGGGGTGGGGGTGTATGTGGGTTGGGGGTCAGGAAGAGAACCTGTGAGTCCCACATAAATTGAATGTCAGGGCATAATTTACCTGAAGTAAGATATAAGCTGCAAGTTTTGAGCTTGTGGGAATTGCTGGTTTGCAATCCTCTACTGGAATTGGCTTTTGGTCTTAAATTGTCACTGTTCATTGTAAAGTTAGTAGCTGTGGAGCAATTGCAGATAATTTGTGTGACAATTTCTTATACATTTCGAAAATTAACATCTATTTTCAACCTGACAGGACTGTGAAGCAAATAAGACTCTAACTGGAGTTTCCACAATTGGAGATGTCAGTATTTTCAAAATTAAGACTGATGAAATTGCTTTGATTAGTTGTGATCTAAAAGATTGCTGATATTACTGAGCTTTTCATCAATCAAACAGGTTGAACTGCCAGATCCTAGTTCACGGTCTAAGGTTGATAAGTCAGGATGTATACCAATCGGAGCACTTGGAGCAAAATCTTCAATCTCTAGAAAGCGGAAGAGTGCCGCGCTGGGTTCAAAGAATAAGCACCCAAAAATTGAAACTGGGGACCAGATAGAGCTGAAGCTGACATGGGAAGAAGCACAAGGACTTCTCCGTCCTCCTAATAATGCTCCTACTGTTGTGGTGATTGAAGGTTATGAGTTTGAGGAATACGAGGTACCATTTCAAACTGTGTTGCTTGTTAGCAATTATTATTTCATTGTCTTTAGTCACATGTAATTTAGTGTTTGCTGTTCCTTTTGCTTGTGACCATAGATAGGCTTCTTGTATTCTGTGACTTTGATTTTAAAAAATCTTTTCTTTTCTTTTCTTTTTCATCGAGTATGAATCACATTATGCAGATGTGGTATAAATAAGGAATTACCATGCAGGACCTAATGACCTTGTATGAGACCACTCTAGCTAGGCTGCATGTCATGATCCCTTCCATTTTCAGAGGATATATAGGTATAAATATTAGAAATGTCTGCTCTGGAAAACTGGATCCATAAGATCATGATGCTTCTGATTTCTTAAGTCTTCTGAAGTTCTATTGCACAGCAAGTAACTTTTGTTGCCACTGTATCATATATATGCAATTCAATGCTGATTTCATTTCTAAGTTTAAAATAAACTATTGTGGTGCAAAAATTATAACGAAGTATTAGATTATCTTGAACACCTCCACTGTGCGTGAATAAGAGTAATGAAGTGAGCTTTGCACTCTCTCGACAGTGTCACATATAATATAAGTCAAGAGCTGTACACTTTTTCCTTTCACATTTCAATATGCTGGCACTGATACATTGGCTTTTATTTGGATGCAAAGAGAAACTAGTCTTCTGCTAGACAAGTTAACGAGAGATTACAGTCTCTCGAAAGCCAATAGAATTATGTTTGATTTTTGTTTTTATTCTTTGTAAACTTCTGCTATTATTCAGTATAAAAATCCTATTTTCCGTTCCATTCTATTTGTGTTATTGGACTGATTGTTGGAGAGTTAAGAAATTTCTAGGTTCCTAGTGGCCTCAGTTAAGATAATTCTAAGCAATTTTTTGATGGCAAAACAAGGCATAAAAAGAAAAAATCTTATAAGTCTTGTTAATGGGCTATTTATTTTCATATGGTTTGGACTGTCTAACATGAATTTTTTGCTGCCTGGTTTTAAAGTTATTACTTGTCTTTTATGCATAACAGGACTCACCAATACTGGGGAAGCCAACACTACTTACAACTGATAACATGGGGTAAATTACTTAATCTTTGAGAGTTTGAGCTTGTGTAAGATAAAAATGTTGATGTAAATATATATATATATATATATATATATATATATATATATATATATTGTTATCATTTGGTTTACTTTTTGTGGGTAGCTCAGTCAATCATATTTGTATCTGCTGCATAACTTATAGCATATAAATTTTCGGTTGTTTGTACAATATAAATAATTGGAAAAGGAAATATTTGCATGATATTCGGTTGATATAGATTTGTTATGTTTCTATATTTTGGGTGTTGTTTCAAAACTTTGAAGAACTAATTTGTAAGGGTTGGAATTGTTAACATTCATGGAATTATGTAGTCAAAACAACTAGACACTCGCAAACTATCCGTAGCTTGATACTGAACTCCTTTTTTAGGGTTTCAACATAACAGAAAGTTTGGCTGATATTGTAGTGAATAAGACTTATTATCTTCCCCAACCGCTTTAATTGACTAGTCAAAATTTTTATGAACTATTAATATTGTCCTTGTTCTGATGAGTTGAGAGCATTCTAAAACTGTCCTTAAAAGTTTTGGATTCACAGTCAGAGAGACTGGGTCTAGGATTTTACCAATCAGCTTCATGTCAATCTTGAGAGGGGACAAGGTTACTGGTGTTAGGAAGGAGAGCATGGCTAGAGCTGGTTAGGGTTCCCATATAGATACAAATGAACAGAGTCTCTGTAATTTGGAATTTATGACTTAAATTCCACAAATCCTGCTACATACTCTTACAGTCCAAATATCTAATGACTTTAGCTATAGATTTGTCATATTTGTGTCATGTCAAGCAAAACAAATTTCATGATCTTTTCCTTTGTGTCAGTCAAAAGATTCAATGGATTCAATGTGAAGATTGTCATAAGTGGCGCAAATTGCCTGCCAATGCTCTTCTTCCATTCAAGTGGACTTGTTCGGGTAACACATGGGATCCAGAAAGGTACAAATAGCATCCTTTTTATGTTCTGAAAATGTGTATTTTTATTTGTTTTTGGTGGTTCATTTTCAAATTTACAAATTTAAAACTGCACCTCAACTTTTGGTGTGAGAGGGTATTTTCATCTGTTGTACAATGGTTGTGGTTGTGCCAGTAGTCTCTTCAACCTCATTTTCCAGTTATAATGTGGTAAAACAGCTCTCCCATTTAACATTCATTGCAATTTGCAAATATGTGGTTTGAAGAGTATGCTTTCCACCGAACTGGAATTCATTCTTCATGGTTTTCATGTTCTCAAATTGTTACTTCTATGTAGAGTTTAAGGATCTTTTAATGTCTCCTTGCACCCCACCCCATAAAAGAAAAAGAAAAAGCAGAATTATATATGTGGTTTAGTACTGATTTTGCTTTCAGAAACCTTTTTCTAGTTTCTCCTTTCTTCATCCCTTTTTGTTTAGGAGGCAATTCAGAGCCCTTATTATCTTTTATGTTGGCTTAGGGGCTTCTCTGCATAAAGATATATTGAGAAGGATTGGTACTTAAATTTTAAATAGAGAGCTTATTTTTCTGTATTTGCAATTCTGTAATGTGTTTGAATCCTCCTGCTGCCAGATCCGTTTGTTCAGCATCCCAAGAATTGAGAGGGGAACAGTTTGAAGATTTGCTCCCATGTAAGTCAGGTAAAAATTGCTTTGGCTCACAAGAAGCAGATGAGCTTTTTATCATACTGAAATATTGGCATCATAACTTCAAATAGAATCACTTGAAAGTTTTTCTCAATTATTAAAATTTGGAATTGGTGCTTTTTTCCTGTTATTGACAGCTTCTTCTAAGAAAAGGAAGGCCACTGAACAGCAACATGATAGTGTAGAAGCATTAGAGGTTCTTGACACTCTTGCCAGCCTAGCCATCTCGGGTGAAAGTGAGGTACTTCAAACATCATCCCAGGCCACTACAAAGCATCCCCGGCATAGACCTGGCTGTTCATGCATTGTGTGCATTCAACCCCCAAGTGGGAAGGGGCCCAAACACAAGCAGACATGTACGTGTAATGTGTGCCAAACAGTGAAGCGCCGTTTCCACACCCTTATGTTGCGGCGTGAGAAGAAACAGTATGAAAAAGATGCGGAAAGTTCACGCAAGAAGCAACAGCCAAAGCTGCCATTACCTGATAAGCTATTGGATGATGACCTTGTCCAATCTAGCAAGACAGAAAATAGCAGTCCAAACCAGAAAAAGATAGTTAGTGAGGGTTCCGATGATGATTCAAACAGAATGAAATCTTCCACTTCCCCTTTTAAAGGCCAAATCGACCTAAATATCCAGCCAGAGCGAGAAGAGGAATTATCTCCTGGTGCTGAGTCTGTCAACTTGGTGGCACTGATCCAAGATGCCACTGAGAGGTATCTCAGGCATCAGAGACTGTCAACAGGGAGCAATAGCAATTCTGCAGTTAATCAGGCATTGCAAGGTGCTGAAACAGGAGAAAAAATCAGCAACACCATTACCCTAGACAGTAGTCAAGATTCTGGCAATGACCATCATGGTACTTTGCCTGTGAAACCTTCTGCATCCATATCTGCCAATGTATAGTCTGCAATCATCATCTGTGCAAGGCTATATAGATCATAAACGCAGCAGGGACAATTTTATACAAGTGTTCATCCCCGTAGGCATTTTACTGCTTCAGTTTTGTACATAAAATGACGGTAGGGGGTAGAAAGTGAAGCTGACATGGGTAGGAAACCAATAATTTTACAGATTAACGTTCTATAACTTCATCCCCTGCAGAAATATTAGTGCATATTTGAAGTATTACAAGATTGAAGATTTGCCAGGAGAGGGTGGTAGGTTGAAGCTAATGTAGTTTTTAGGAGCTCACCTTCTGCCTTGAGGAACAATGAGGATGTAATTATGATGTGCCAAAGTTTTGCTCAGCAGTGAAAGATAAATCACATTTTCCCATTTAGATGTGTGGCAATTTGTTACAACTATGACAGAATGCAGTCTGAAGAAGCTGAACCATTCTCTTTTTTTCTTTGAGAAATTTGGTCGGTTTTCTATTTTTTGTTTGATAATGGCTTCATTAATTTTCTGGTTTAGTTTTGGACATTTGTTAGATTTACCAGATTTTACAGTGCCAAGCCGATATATCCTCCTCATATGTAGCAGGACGTTGTGGGTTTTTTTTTTTTTTTTTGTAATTTAACAAAAATTATGTAAAATATGGTGTATTTGGTTGTCATATAAAATATTTTAGTTGGCACATATATATAAACTAGTCAAGCACAGAACAAGTTTGATAATGTTAATGATAGAAATCATATTATTTTTAACTGGCAATGTTTTTTAGTGATTTTTGATAAATACCGGCATAAAAAAATGGTGAAAAAAGTTAAGTAGTTTTTTTATCATGTGTATTACATAATAGTGTGAAAATTTAAATTTTTTGTTTTGGATTTATGACATATATAATGTTAGAATCCTAGTTTGAAATTATATCGAAAAGTTTGAGTTTGTGTTATTTTTAATAAAAATTTTTGTTGGAAATACTTTAGAATAAGTGTGTAATTTGTTAGTAAACACTGCACTATGTGTATGATGCCTTATGAGTGTCAACACAGGTAAAGACTAGACTCTATGTAAATAGTGTATTACGCATTGTTAATACTTATGAAGTTGAAATTACTTTTATTTTACACTTAAAATCTGAGCCAATTTTGTTTAGAATAATGAAAATCAGGTCCATTTAATTAATTTCCCACCATGAAAACACCATTTAAGCAATTGCGATTTAACAATTTACTTGTTTTTTTTTTTTTTTTTTTCAGTGTGACACCTTACAAGTTTAAAATAACATTCCTCACCTTTTCTTCATATGTAAGAAATTCTCAGTGAGGGATAATAACCGTAACTTCTATGATGGAAAAAGTAAATAAGGTATTGATTAGGAGATTCTTCTGAAATTTTGGATCAGTCATGAAATTTAAAAATAGTTCATTAAGCCCCTTGAACTTTTACGGGAGAACGATATCCACAGATAAAAATATGGCTGTATCAGAAATTGCATGAAGCCATTGAAGAAAACAAAACCACCCACAATGCCAATCTCAATGTCCGCCAGGATCCGAAACAGGACAGATTCATCAACGGCAAACTTGAGCCCTTGGATCAGTCCAACGCTGGTAGCTGCAATATTCCAGGGTCTGGTCCTGGTTCATCAGTTGATCAAACCAGGACTTAAGAAGTCAGTGAACCGGGAAAAATGCTCAAGGGTTCGATAGATGAGTTCCAAATTTTCATGATCAGAATGCAAACTGAGTATAGAGAAACAGTTGAATGCAGGTATTTAATGATCAAAGGACAAAATGCGGATGAAAAAACCATTGAGAAGTTGATAGTGAGTGGTAAAAGTGACAGGTTTATTGCAGAAAGGTTATAGGCCTGAGAGTTCCAGCAATAACTTATATTACTAGCATAAGGGTTTCATTGAACACAGACTTCAAGCTAGATCCATCTGCAACTCTTCTGTATTGACTATAATGAAAGTTTAGTAATATAGCAATAATTAGTAATCTTATTGTCATCGGAAAAGTCATTGCTGTATAGGCTTTTGTATAAGACATCATTTTGTCTGACAGTTTTTTCATTATACAGAAAAAGTGATCCTGCAGACTGCAGCTTACACTTTTGATCCAAACACCCAATTTCAAAAAATTCACCTTCTTCCATTCAAGTTTGATATTTTCAACCACAACCCCCTCAAACATCTCCCATCTTCCCATAGCTCGCATGTTCAGCAACCCAATCACCTGCGATTTGAGAAATAGAGATGAAGGAGAGAGGCCGCAAAGGCATGAAAGCTGGAGACAGGCAAAAAGAAACGGAGGAAGAGATTGGATTTGGGTTCAAGAAATGGAGATGGTGAGAGAAAAGATGCAGATGCAGACGCAATCCTAGGTGAAAAAGAGATCCAACTAAATCGGCAATGGCTTTATTTAAAGATAATAAGATAATTTCACAAAAATGAAATCGTTAGGATAATAATTCTGATATTGTGGTGCTAATTAAGTCAAAAAGGTAAAAAAACATTGTGGTTTCCTCAAACATTGGGTGGAAACTAGTATTTTACTATTCAATAAGCTACAAAAGAGCTTGAAATATACTTTATACCCTTTTCCCTTCATGCATACAATCATAAAGAACTGCCTGCAGCTAGCTCAAAGAATCACAAGAACCAAGCAACTAATGAAAGCAGCAGGTATACAAAGTTACTGATCTTATTTGCCCATGCAATACCAGTCCAATATAAAATGAACTCTCTTAATTAGGTTTGTATTGAAAAGAAAAGATGCAAGTACTAACATATAAAAATGGCACAAAAGGCTAAACAGAAACCATTAAATAAAAACTGCTTCATTCATCTGAGGCCAACGCCTCCAACATCTTGAGTTGGATTATTTTGGTTCCCAGTGAAGAGACAAACCTTACAATTCTGCCATTAATAGGAAGCAAATAACTGCACCTAAAATTGGAAATAAAAAAAAAGGGTTCCAGTCATAAACAAGAGCGTTGTACTCTAATCAATAACACAAGCTAAACTCCTCAATAAATTCACTTGCGTGAATAATGTATCTTGCACCTCTAATAAATTATTTACATGGATATTGTTAATTTACTTATGTGACTATGATCAGGAAATTGAACTTTATGGCATCAGAATCTATCATCGCCAAAATAATGTTAATGGCTGTTTCTCAGCAGTTCTTAACATGAAAAATGTCAAATCTTTGAGGAATTCGAGTGACTATACATTTATATATGCAATGCATTGAGACAATAGCCTCACCTGTTCATCAACAGTGACTCTGAGATCTTTCCTCAGCCTTCCCAGAAATCGTGGTACTTGTGCAAAACATTAGTTGAGACAAAGTCAGATTTCATTTGGGATTTAGCTCTGTTAAAATTTAAAAAAAAGGAACAAAAGAAAAGAAAAGAAAAACAGAACATCAATTAACACAGAATATGCAGCACTAGGATGCAATGTAATAGAGGTATTGATTGAGTAAATGATACCATGCAAGCTTAGCTCATGTGTTTTCTCGGACGCAAGTTCATTACTTATTTGCCCAAAATGACAAGTGACTGAATATCAACATGACAAACCAGATTAAATTTCAAACTAATATCCATGATAAAACATAAAAAACAATCTCTTTCATGATCAGCACAAAATATAGTTTTGTGCTTGAATAAGGCACTCATTCCCAAAAGTATAAATGTTACAAAATTAGTAATCATCCTAATATCCATAACAAAACACAAAATTAGTAATTATACCCAAGGCTCTACCAAAGTGCTTGAAAAACAACATAATTTCTGATATATTGAATATCCCAAACTAAAGAACCATTCCCACATATCTTTACAAGCTTACCCAAATCATCAATCAAGTGCCAGCATTAGGCAAAGCAGCCATAAATGAATTGTATGAGGAGTCCAGATCGAAATGTAGTTGCCGTGCCTGCTGATCTGTCAACTCATCTGCAGCCCCCATCTTCGATAACCTTGAAATCCAGTCCTTCATCTTGGCCTTCCCCTCAAAGTCCGGCGGCAAAATACTCAACTTATTAAGTGAACCCAACAGATCTGATAACAGCGGATACACTTGATCAACTGCCTTAAATTCCAATTTTAATGTGTCCATTGCAGTTATAAAGTGCTGGACACATTCTGCAACAATGGCAGCAGAGTTGGCAGTCAATGCAGCTGCTGCAGCTCGATGTTCAACTGTAGCAGGCACCCCAACAGTAACTAGACGATTCAGAGCAGCCGGGCAGTCCATTTTATAAGTATCTACAAACCGTTCAATACTCGGGACAGTATCTTTCAATGTAGAGGCTAGAGTTTTAAAATGAGCAATGAGTTTTTGGCATTCAGCTTCATATTCATTTGAACTCAAAACATCACGAATATAAGCCTTTTCAAGCTTTTCAGTAGCTTTGATTATAGCATAAAGCTCGGCAAAGTTCTCATACATTTCTCTCTCGCGCTTGTCATTCCATAGCTTCAACTCCATTTGGGCAGACATAAAACTATATATAACAGTTTATAAGCAATATATATTTTCAGGTTGGATAAAATTTTTGGTATTTTCTGATTGAAAGTGTGGAGGACTGGAGAAGAGAACGGGACACGCGCAAAGAGAACTAACCTTCTTCACTGCAGGTAAAAGATAAAAATAAAAATAAATAACATAAAAAAACACAGACAAGCTCAAATAAAGAAGAGGACAATACAATCAGCAAACTATTTCAATACATAGATTCTTCACCAAAGAAGAAAAGGGAAGTAAAAAAACGCAGGGAAAAGAAAAGAACAATACAATCCGTAAACTATAGCTAATACCCATACATAAAAACAAATTATCTCAATATACACAAAAGAGGAAAAACATATATTTTTCCATGAGGTTCAGTTTAATTAATAAGATTGGATCACACGTTCAGAAGAACAAAAACACATTCAAGATAAATTACACAAACACGCATTAAAGACAAAGCGATTAGAGGAGGCAAGCAAAGAAATCACAAAAAAACAAAGCAATCAAAGAAAAGGCAGATTTAGAAACGAAAATCGCCGAACAAGGAACAAGAGAAGAGTTGTTACCTCAGATCATGGGCAAATCGAAACAACAGAAAGAACCGAAAAGTGAAAGTAAAAGTCAAGTGAAGAGAGAAATGAGCTAAAAAGGGAACTTACAAGAGAACTTTGAATGTCGTGAAGAGGGCTGGGCTGTCTGGTGCTGCAGAGGAGAGAAATAATAAAAGGAAGATTGAAGAGAGAGAAGACAGGGGCGGTTGCGTGTGGGCTTGACTATATTTTTATTGCTTACGCCATCTACGTGTAGCAGTTGGGTTGATCAGAGACTATAACAATTACTTGCCCCTTCTTTTCTCTTCTGTCCTGTTGTCCTGCGGTGAGCCATTATTATCATCCATGGGTTCCCATGGTTTTTGTCCGTTGATTTTTCGCTTTGGGACCAAGGAGTGGTCTAGTCTTAATGGGCTTTCGAATACTGGGGTACTTTTTTGACTTTAGTCCAAGCCTCCGAGTAGGGATGACTCTACCCAATTTAATTTGAGATTAAGTTTAAATTTAATTGGAACAAATTTAAAATAAGTTTTATTTGTATAAATTTAATTTGAATTAAGTTTATAATATAATGAGTTTGATTTGTAAACTAATAAAAATTGTTTAAAATAAATTAATTAAAAAAACATCATTTTGATAAAAAAATGATGTCATTTTAACTAATATGCATCAAAATGATATTATTTTAAATATTTAAGATATACGATAAGTCGAACCGAAAAAACTGATCATGTAGAGTTGAGTAAAAATCAAATTGAATTGAACTCAATTCGAGTTAAATCTAACCCTAAATAAAAATAATTCAACTTCAATGTAGTTTAAGTTAGTCAAATTAAAGTTAAAAGTAATTTAAGTTCAGTTTAAATAAATAATAATTTTTACTTAAATTTATAATTTAAATTTATGATTTAAATTTGTAATTTAAATTTAACATAAGTTCATTATTTGAATTTATATTTTAAATTAATGGTTTAAATTCGTAATTCATTAACAAAACAAAATTGTTTCTTCAATGAACCTCTCATTTGAACTATAAATCTAATTAATAGATTTAAACTTTATATTCCAATTGAATTCAAGCCACAAATTTAAATTATATAGGTCAAAGAACTTATTCCTACCTATAGTTTCCCTTAAAGACAAAACCTTACATTCCAACATTTTAAACTTAAAATTCCACTTGTTGATAATTTTTATCTAAATTTATTAAATTTTTTAATAAAACAACCAAAATTTCCTTATAAAAATAAAAATTAGAATAAAAATATGAAATAATATTTAATATAAAAATATAAAAAATTGAAAATAATATTAATATGTAAATATTATTTTGATAATTTTATTCTTTTAAATTTTTATTAAAATTATAAAAATACTTTTCTAACTATTAATATTTAATTGTTAGACTTTTAAATTTAACCGTTGATTTTAATTAACAGATAGATATTTAAATTTTAAAAAGTTTAAATAAGAGATTTTGTCTTTAAAAAAATTTATAAGTAACGATAAGTCATTTGAACTTAATTAAACTCTCTTTTAACTCAAATTTAATTCAATTTTAGAAATAAGTCGGCTCTCTTAATTTGAATTCGAACTTAACAATGTTAAATCAAATCAAACTTAATTAATTTCCAAAATTGAATCAATTTAGTTGAAATCCAACTTTGTTTACGATGTAAAATATATGCTAGATTTTTCTCAAATTAATATTTATATTTTTAATAAAGATAGACATTGTTTGATGAGAAAATTATTTACAAGGCAGATTCTTACAAAATTGACCAACTTTGAATGTGATACATAGCCAATACCTAACTTAAACACCATAATACCCTCATCTCCTTTTATATAAACTTTCATATTTTATATAAAATAACACCACAACCTAACCCTTCGAACTCTGAAATTTATCATTTTCACACTTTTATTTAAATTTTAACATCACGATTTTAAGAAAATGAAGTTTGTTATATCGTATTATATTTATACGAACATCAACTTAAATTTTTATTTACGTAATGATTTTGTATTAATTTGTGCGTATTAAATTTATTTGATAAGTTTTAAAGTATATTTCAAAATTACGGAATATAAAAATAACTAAAATGATATACGTAAAAAAAAAAAAAAGATTAATTTTTAAGGTTTTCATACTTTATTGAAACTTGATAAAATTTATTAAAAAGTGGCTAAATATCAATATTATAAATTGCTAAACACAATAAGTGATAATATACTAATTTTTTTTTTTATATTTTAATAATTAAAAAATACCTGAAATGATCGGAAATGTCGTTGAAAATAAATATGTTGTTTTTTTCTCGTCATGGGGTTGAATATGCATGATTTCAATTGTTATAATTTTAATTAACTTTTGTATTTTAAAATCATTAAAAACACGTAAAATATAAATTTAAATTATATTAAATACAATAATCAAATAATTTTCAATAAATTTAATTCATAATTCAAATTAGATGAAATTATATTTGTTTAATTTGATTTAATTAAGCTTAATATCTAATATAGTTTATTTTTATTTGAAATTTTTTAGAACCGGTTCACATTAAATCAAGCTAAAAAATATAGTTGAAAGAACGTAATGGGGTATAACTGTTTTTTAATATTTTGGCGGAGGCGTAAAATGTAAAATGCATTGGACGGATTAAGATTTGGAGGGTTAATTAATATTTTTTAAAATATTAGAGGGTAAGTTGAATAATGCTATGAGTACTCATCCGTTACGATTTCTAAAACTTTGGGGGGGCATATCAAGCGGTCGCGATCAAAGTCTTGCTTCATTATTCAAATTGGATTTGAATTATTGGCCATTTTCTTTTTTAAATTTTCTTTTGATAATATTTAATTAATAAAATAAAAAAAAATTATTAAAATAAATTATTTAAAAAAAATTAAATATTAAGAAATATTAGATATTATAGTGGATAAATTAAAATTATAAAAATAATTATTAAATTTAATTTTTACCTAAATTAAATAATAAACAAAATTATCTTTTTAATAATAAACAAAATTAAAATATTATTGACCTAAATTAAATTATAAAATTATTAATTACAGGTCAATATTTTATTTAGTTAAAATAAATAATTTTAATAATTTATAAAATAATATTTATGTTTTCAATTTATTTTATTTTTTATATTATTATTATTTTTAAAATTATTACGATATATTAAAAATTTAAAAAATATTTTAAACATTTTAAAAATTTAAAATATTTTTAAAATTTATAAATAATTTTAAAAATTTAATATATATTTTAAATATATGATTATATGATATTTATATTTTAATTTATTTTTAAAAACTATAAAAAAATTAAAATTAAAGATATTTTTTTGTTACAAAATTATAATTAATAAAAATAAAATTATGATATAATTAATATTATTTTAATAAAATTTTAATTTTTTATTCCCCATCTTGATCCAGACCTGATTGCAGAAGAGCCAGAAGACCTAAAGCCAAGAGAGATACCCCCGCCTTCGAAAACCCACCCCCCGCCTTTGAAAACCCACTAAAACTAGACCACTCCGTAGTCCCAGATAAAAAAAGAAGGGGCAAGTAATTGTTATAGTTTCTGATTAGCCCGACAGCCAGCCTTCCTGGTCTTCTTTCTCTTCAAATTTTTTTTGGGTCTGTTCTCTCTCTTCAATTTTCCTCTTATTTTTTCTCTTCTGCAGTACCATACAACCATTGTCACGACATTGAAAGTTCTCTTGTAAGTCCCTGTTAACTCATTTCTCTCTTCATTTAACTTCTATTTTAATTTTTCGGTTCTTTCTGTTGTTTCGATTTGCCCATGATCTGAGGTAACAACTCTTCTCTTCCCCCTTTCTTCCTTGTTCGGCGATTTTCGTTTCTAAATCTGCCTTTCGTTTGATTGCTTTGTATTTTCATGATTTCTTGGCTTGCCTCTTCTATTCGCTTTGTCTTTTAATGTGTGTTTTGTAAACGGAATAATTATGTTTTAGTGAATAGAGGTGGCGTTGGCTTTGCTTTGCCCTTGTTTTGCTATAGAGTTCTCCTTCTTCTAGAGCCAACTAAAGGCTAATCTCCTGGTAACTTTCTATCTTCTTGTTTCTGGGTTTTTCTTTCTTCGTTTAGGGTTTTTCTTCTAATGACGATTTCGAAGGATTTATACCCTTCACAAGATGACCTCTTATTCGAAGAAGAGCTCTTGCGCAATCCCTTTAGTCTTAAGCTCTGGTGGCGCTATTTGATTGCGAGACTTGAGTCTCCTTTCAAGAAACGTTTCGTTATTTATGAACGAGCTCTAAAAGCATTGCCTGGAAGCTACAAGCTTTGGCATGCCTATTTACGTGAGCGTCTTAACATTGTGAATAACTTACCCATAACTCACCCGCAGTATGAAACCCTTAATAATACATTTGAGAGAGCCCTTGTCACCATGCATAAAATGCCCAGAATTTGGATTATGTATCTGGAGACTCTGACTAAGCAGAAGTTGATTACTAAAACTCGTAGAACGTTTGATAGGGCACTGTGTGCATTGCCTGTGACACAGCATGATAGGATTTGGGAGATATACTTGCGGTTTGTGGAGCAGAAAGGTATTCCGATAGAAACTTCTCTTAGGGTTTATAGGAGGTACTTGAAGTATGATCCGTCCCATATAGAGGATTTTATTGAGTTTTTGGTGAATTCGAGTTTGTGGCAAGAGTCTGCTGAGAGATTAGCATCGGTGTTGAATGATGATCAGTTTTTTTCAATAAAGGGGAAAACAAAGCATAGGTTATGGTTAGAATTGTGTGATTTGTTAACCAGACATGCAACTGAGGTTTCGGGGCTTAATGTGGATGCTATAATTAGGGGTGGGATTAGGAAGTTCACAGATGAGGTTGGGAGGTTGTGGACTTCATTGGCCGATTACTATATCAGGAGAAATTTATTCGAGAAGGCAAGAGATATCTTTGAGGAAGGGATGTCAACGGTTGTTACTGTGCGTGATTTTAGTGTGATTTTTGATGCATACTCGCAGTTTGAGGAGAGTATGGTTGCTCATAAGATGGAGACTATGGAGTCGAGTGATGAAGAGGAAGAAGATGGTGATGAGAGTAATGGTTTTGAGGAAGATGAAGATGTTCGATTGGATGTTAATTTATCAATTGCTAAGCTTGAGAAGAAGATTCTTCATGGATTTTGGTTGCATGATGACAAGGATGTAGATTTAAGGTTGGCTCGGTTGGAACATCTGATGAACAGGAGGCCAGAATTGGCTAATAGTGTCCTCTTAAGGCAAAATCCACATAATGTTGAACAGTGGCATAGAAGGGTCAAGATATTTGAGGGTAATCCCACCAAGCAGATTTTGACATACACAGAGGCAGTGAGGACCATTGATCCCATGAAAGCTGTGGGAAAGCCTCACACTCTCTGGGTTGCATTTGCTAAGTTATATGAGAGCCACAAGGATGTTGCCAATGCGAGAGTGATTTTTGACAAAGCAGTGCAAGTGAACTACAAGACTGTAGACCACCTGGCCAGTGTTTGGTGTGAGTGGGCAGAAATGGAATTGAGGCATAAAAATTTCAGAGGAGCACTTGACCTTATGAGGCGGGCCACAGCAGAGCCATCAGTTGAGGTTAAACGAAGAGGTAATCCTTACATTTCCATATTTCTTTATGGTTTTTCTTGTTCTACTTGCTGTAATCAGATGTTTTACCATGTTTGAAACAAAGGTTACTTATAACAATTGTAAGTGAATGGGTCCAAAATGTGTGAAAAATTATATGATTGATTAACAGTTAGTATCTTATAAATGAGTGTGTAAATATACATTGGGGATGGGTACTATGCATATCAGTAGCTTCTTCAAATAGTTTTGATCATTGAATCATTTAAGAAGGATATGGATATTGATCATTTGGTTATACCTTACATTGGATTCAAATGGATTTACCTTAGTTCTTCTTGTGCACACAATTTTGATGTGGAAACTTCAGCATGATATTCATTCTGTTACTTAATTCGTTTTAATCTTAAGAGCTTTTGTGGATTGATCTTTCTTAGTTGTTTTTTCTGGCATTATTAAGTTTCAAGGGGAGAAGGTTGAGTAGCTAATCTTTGGGTAGTCATGGAATGGTTACTAACCTTCTAGCCATTGTTTTTGTATATTCACTTGCAGTGGCTGCTGATGGAAATGAACCAGTTCAGATGAAGTTGCATAAATCCTTGAGACTTTGGACCTTTTATGTGGATTTGGAAGAGAGCTTGGGTACCTTGGAATCCACTCGGGCTGTTTATGAGCGGATATTGGATTTAAGAATTGCCACACCTCAGATTATCATAAATTATGCACTGCTTCTGGAAGTATGTATATTTTTATATGTTTTTCCTGTTGCACTCCTTTCAAATCTATTGGATCTTGTAGATATATTTTTTTCCATTTCAATTTGGTGCAGGAGCATAAATACTTTGAAGACGCATTCAAAGTATATGAAAGGGGGGTCAAAATTTTTAAGTATCCTCATGTAAAAGATATCTGGGTCACATACCTTTCAAAGTTTGTAAAGAGATATGGGAAGACAAAACTTGAAAGGGCAAGAGAATTATTTGACAATGCTGTTGAAATGGTATGCTTTTGTTACTTTTTGATCGTTGCTGCTTTTTGTTGTTTTACAGTTTTCTGGCATTATTTATCGTTTGAAAGTTTCCTCTGTTACACTGGGTTCATGATTTTTTTCTTGAAGCTTTACTGGATAGATGTGTTCTGGGTGATTCATCTAGTTTCTTCTTGACTAGATATTCAGAATTATTAGTTCTTTGACATATTCTGCATATGTTAAACTTAACCTTGAACAAGTCAATGGGATCACATGAAGAATGCATTAGTCAATGCTGCATAATATTGAGAATTCAACTCAATCTCAAAATTTCAGTGTCACAAATGAATGTCCAGCAATGAAAATGAGTTCAGAACAGAAGTAAAAGAGACAAATGAACCAGTAAACAATCTGCTGCAAAAGCTTTCATTAATTAGTAAAATTTGCCATCAATGGCTAGAAAGCAAGTCGTATAAACAGACATCAAGTTTAGCAACACAACTCTATCCTATCCTGAAAATACGTGGGGGCAGTTCTCTCCCAATATAAGAGAATCAACACAATAATCTTTGCTGCCTCTTTCCTTTTTCTCCACTCTTTTTATTCTTCTTCCTCTCCTAACTGTTTTCCTTGACTTCACTGCTTATGCAATGACACGAGAGGTTGCTGGTATGATCCTGGACTTTTTGCTCCTGGACCACCACTTTTCGATGTCTCACTACAGTTGTCGCCCTATTCTCAGCTTTTTGGTGTTCCTTTGCTGCTGCCGTTTATTCCTCCATCTTCTTCTCCTGCGTGAGTTGACTTTTGTGGTTTGAGTTCTATCACATTACATTTGCCAATTAATCATCGAACATTTGAAATCTTGCATTAGGGGTTTTGCTTGTGCATTTGCATTTTGCTGTTTGGTCCAGCTTCTTCCATATCTTCATGATTATATCCAAATGTTTCTTATGGCCTCTCTGTGATTTTTAGTAATGTGTCTTTTGTATATTTCGAATTCACATTGAAGCAAAGCATGTGAGTGCTGTTTTTTGGTTTACTTTTTTATTTCAACTTACCTAACATGAAAAATGTGTTAGTCAATTAGGCATAACTGTTCTAATTAAGCATTGGATGTTTGAAGTCCTGCACCAGGGGTTTGTGTTTGTGCATTTGCATTTTGTCTGTTTTTTCTGTTTCTTTCTTCTCTTGTTTATTATATTTAAATATTATCTATTGCCTCTTCGATTTTAAGAAATATGTGCTTTGTATATCCCAAAGTTGCATTGAATTAAAGCATTTTGATGTCGTTTTCTGTTAATTTTATTAATTTAAATCTTACGTTATGCCTTTGTAAAAAAAAAAAAAAAAAAAACAAAAAAGGAAATGAAACATAAGCTCATGAGGTGGATTTTTAGATCACAGATATTTTGGGTGCCATAGGAGTTTAGTCATATTGTGGCAGCAAGTGATTTTCGTCAATAATGTACTATACAGTAAGTTATATGTTCACTTGTAATCTGTACAAAAATTTTTTCGATTGAGTTTGGTTTTAAAAGTATAGAATTTTAGTAGTGGTAGTAACAATACCAGTCTAAAATTGAGCTAGCTTATTAAAGGAATGTGGTTTCATTTTTCAATTTGTATCACTTTATACAAGTTGTTGGACTAATGACTGCAATTTTTATTCTAAATGATTTAGAGAAAAACAAAATGGTTTGTCGAAGAAAAGTTGGACAGAAAAGGATATGCATTGCCTTAGAGTTATATGTTTACCTTTTATCTATGGAACTTTTCATCATTTTTATTGTAATCATATAAAATACATTTCTTTTCATGTGTAATATTTTTGCATTATTATATTTTATTAATATCCTTGTTTCATTTTTATTTTCATTGGTAGAAGAAGAATTACAAAAGTGGTACATGTGTCCACAATTAGAAAAGGCCCTTGAGGGAACACAAAACTATACAACAATGTGTGAACCTTTTTGTTACTATGCCCTAATTGACTTGTAACTAATCCTAGTACAAAAACACCCCAAGAACATATTCAGTAATATAAACTGCCACAAAATTGCTAGAGAACAAGTCCTGTCCCTTAAGTTGCTGACTTTTCTCCTTTTTTCCCTCAAACTATGTTTCTGTTTCATTCTTACAAAATCATACATAGAAGCGTGCTGTCAGAGGAATAGAATAGCTTCAGTTTCATTGATTCTTGTTTGAATGTTATACAAGAGACAAGAATCTTCTTGACATCAGAACTCATGGATCAAAGTGTGTACAAGCAAAACAGCAGCAAAATAACTCTAAATAAGTGAATGTAAAGTGCCATGAATACCAAATGAAAGCTTGTGATGATGTAGATTCGTGTAATTTGAAGACCAATAACCTGTATAGTGTATGTTGCCATCAAACAGTACCCTGAATTGTGCTGTGAAAAGTTTATGAGATTGACTGTTTTGCTGGTTGAAGAGTATTGTTTCTGACTTTGGGGGGGGGGTTGCGGCGGGTAGGTTTTCTACTTTTTCTGTGCTGTTTAGTGTAATGGAAAAGAAATTGAATAGAAAAAATCAGTGCTTTTGTGTCTGTGTATGGGGTTTAGGAGCTGAGGCTTTTAGGGAAATTAGAACTTGTTCTAATATTTTTTAATAGAGGAGCAAAGCAACAGATCAGCAGCTATGTTCTACAACGGAGCACCATAACAATATGAAGCCTTTATTTATATGCTTGAGAAATTTAATTCTAATCATAATAAAATGATGATATATCAACTAAATCTTAAAATTATCGTATAGCCTCTGCTACATTGTGTATTATTTTATCATTCTGACTTTTGAACTGCATGACACTGACTTTACTTGCATTTTCTTATGTTTAATCAGGCCCCTGCAGATGCAGTTAAACCATTATATCTTCAATATGCAAAACTGGAGGAGGATTATGGTCTAGCAAAGCGAGCTATGAAAGTTTATCATCAGGCTACCAAGGCAGTTCCAAACCATGAGAAATTGGGCATGTATGAAATATATATTGCGCGAGCAGCTGAGATATTTGGTGTACCAAAAACAAGGGAAATTTATGAGCAAGCTATAGAATCTGATCTTCCGGACAAAGATGTGAAGACCATGTGTTTGAAGTATGCCGAACTAGAAAAGAGCTTGGGAGAAATTGATCGTGCTCGAGCTATATACGTATTTGCATCTCAGTTTGCTGATCCACGATCTGATTCTGACTTCTGGAATAGATGGCATGAATTTGAGGTGCAACATGGAAATGAAGATACCTTCCGAGAAATGTTACGTATTAAACGGAGTGTTTCTGCCAGCTATAGCCAGGTACTTTTCTTTTTCCTTCTTGTTCTTGAGTTGGGTTCAATTACCTTATAGGAAATAATTTCAATGATTAGAAACCATACTATATCTGGGAATTGTCCTTGGCTATTAGTTGCACTTCTCTATGCAAGATACAAAGGTGTGGATACAATTTTTATATATGATTAAAAGTATTAAGTTAATGGCATATGAACTAAGATTACTGAAAACTTCTTTTCTTCTTCTGAAAGGCTGACGTTGAATTAGCCTTTTGAATTTGTTTAGCAGTTGATAGAAGGTTAGAATGTCTAGAAAGTTCTAATGCGGAAACACGTGGCTGATCACCACTCAGTATTGTCTTTCAAAATTTTCCTGGCTTATTTTAAATTGAAATATAATTTATTTTTCTGATGTAAGCTGTCATTTGTAAATAAATAAGGAAAACCAAGAAATGGGAAGATGTGCTTGAAAATGGGAATCTTAATCAAATTGAATCCTTTTGTTTTTTTATTTTTTCATTTGTTTTTGGGTGAATGTTGGAGACTTTAATGAAGAGATGTTCAATATCAGTTCAGGTTATCCAAAGGTTTGAAAATAAGCATGAGATCTCTTCCTTTTTACACAAACGTAAACAAATGGTTTTCCCTGTTAACCTTTTGATACTTTACTTAGAGCAGCCATTCGTATAATATTGAGTGTATTTGTTTAGCTGAGTGTGACATTTTGCCTGAAGTTTCTCATTTCTGATATCCATCTCATCTCTCTCAGGATTTTCTTTCTTGACTTGTGTAATTTTTACATTCAAATATTAGTACCATTTTGTTTCTAATTCTAATGTTGTTGCTGTTTCAGACGCACTTCATTCTCCCAGAGTATCTCATGCAGAAAGATCAGAGACTGACTATAGATGATGCAAAGGACAAACTGAAACAGGCTGGTGTCCCTGAGGATGAAATGGCAGCTTTGGAAAGGCAATTAGCTCCCTCGACAAACAACACTACTGCCAAAGATGGTGGCAGAAAAGTGGGGTTCGTGAGTGCTGGAGTGGAGTCTCAGCCTGATGGAGGGATAAAAGCCTCAGCAAATCATGAAGACATTGAGCTCCCCGATGAAAGTGATTCAGAAGATGAAGAAAAAGTGGAAATTGCACAAAAGAATGTTCCATCGGCAGTTTTTGGAAGTCTAGGCAGAAAGAGAGAAGAGAGTGAACAAGACAATGACGGAGACAATGGAGTTGCCGCCAAAGATAAGGATGGCGAAAACCATCTTGGCGCCTTGGAGAGAATAAAGAGGCAGAAGAAAGTTTGATGGAAGAACGATTGAATTCGGAGATAAAAACCAGACTTACACACTTTGAATTATTCATATTGTGTCAAAGATTTGTCAATTTTGGATGTGTATATTTCTGTTAAGGGCTTATTGAACTTGTCTATTTTGTTTAGAAAATATTTTAAATGTTTCCATTATTATTTGTAGGGTTTTATCCAATTTAAATTCAAATATAAGACAGATATTTGGTAGAATCTTTTATCCCACAAAGCTAGAATGTTTTGCTAGCAAACTTTATTTATTAGCTAATGTCAAGCTTCCTTGTCCTCAAGGAATAATTCAGGGAAGTGAGGCCTCATCTAGAAAACTGCCTTGCCAATGGATCTACACTAGCACAATTACTACATTCACCAATGAGCCATCTAAAATGGCTTGTGGTTGAAGTGATTGTGTCCTGATAGGGATTGGCTCGAGGGGTAAAAGCCCTTGAGGTTATTGGAACACTCAACTAGGAGCTTCAGTTCATCCTATTGCTAGGACATGTGTAGCTCATACAACATTATTGACCTTCTTGCACAAACAAATTTATGCAGGCCAGTTGCTTATCTTCTATAAGACACATTTGACACTTACTGTTGTCCCCCAAGTAAATATCAACCTCAGCTTTTCAAAGTTCCTCAAGATGTCACCAAGAGTAGTAACCAACCACTTAATTGCACTGCAGTGTATATATTAAATATCAGTTAAAAGGCTATGCCCCTTGTGATCTCCATTCTTTCAAACTCTTTACAAATTAGCTACAGTGACTTCAACTCCTTCCACCGGCTGTAAAACATATACTAATTTAATTATTATAAAAGAACACTGAACAAATTACAATCAACTTTTTTAATTTATAGACTTTCATTCCTATATACATCTGTATATTCGAGTCAGAATAATACCATTTTTATTTTTCTTGGAAACTACTTTAATCCTCCACGACTAATCATTTCTTGATACTGTTTCAAGCTCTCCTGTCTCTGCAGCCTCATCTCTTCGTTAAACTTCTTGATGAAAGCCTCCACTCGGCGATTCAACTCCTCCTGACTCAGTGACGGCTCTTTTCTCATCTTCCCTCCGTTGCGCAACGGAGACTTACTCAAAGGTGGCGACTGCTGGTAGTTGGTCCTGTCCTTGAACGTCTCCAGCTTATTCACAGGAGATGCTTCCACGTTCACCTCCCCCCACGCGTCCGATTTCTTCAAGTGCCTCGTCAACGGCATTGCTCGTCCCTCTGTTATCGTTTTCCACGTGTTCTCCAGAGTCTCGTTCCTTCTTGGCTTCGTCACCCCCAGCGCCCTTCCAGCTTCAAAATCAAAATTAACATATTTGTAAATACAATTAAATTGGAAGGGTAGTCCTGTAATTTAAGAATTGTGCGTAAGGTAGACGCCAACAAAACGACAGAATCAAGCTGAATCTTCGTCGTTTTGACTGACCTAAGCATATTTGACACTCAAAAAAACATGTCGCTGTTGTGTTTTTGATAGAACAGTTAACACAAAAAGACCGTCTACGCGGCCGCAGGCTCCTCGTCGACGCCGACAAAAAGGCTTATCTTCATTTTCAATGTTCAAACTTAGATGTGCGACAAACGCTGACCGTCAAGACAAAATATTATTTATTCAGAAAATAAAACAAAATAATACCTTCAGGACTGGCTTTAATCGGTTTCCGGTGACCGAAACGCGCAGAAACAAGAGGTTTCTCTTTCTTAATTGAAAAATCAAGCTCAGTAGGAATCTCCAACAACTCCGTCGTTTTTAACGTTGTCCACGTAGCATCTCTATGATCAACCTCCGCCGGATCATCAGCTCCAACCACAACACTCCTCTCCACAAAAACAGAAGCCTCAGTCTCCTCCTCCTCCACACTGTTTAACTGCTGCTCGTACACCGTGCCACCATACTCAGAATTCATCTTGATTTCGTCGTAAACCGTACGATCCGGCGGAGAAGGTGATTCAGACGGAACGTCATCGTTTTGAAAAAAGCGCGACGAAGCGACGATACCGAGGATAATACAGTTGATTATGAGATAAAGATAGGGAGGTCGGAGCCAAGAAAGGAAAGAGCTCCAAAGAACAGGAGTTTTAGAAGCTGAAAAATCCATAATCAATGGAACAGAAACCTTGAAAAACAAAGCAAAAGTTAACACACCAGTCGATATAAACATAACTTTAATAAGAGAAAGAAGCCAAGAACTGGAAAGAACCATCTTTCTTGAAACTTGAGACTCTCTGTGAGTGTGCGTGTGTTGTGTTTTGGAGTGCAAAAATGTAAGGTGGTAAGTGTACTTGGATTTGTGGAGGGTGGGAGCGAGAGGCAGACTATATACGGAGGGATAGCTGGCCCAGTGGGGCCGCTGTTTTTTTGGTCAGATTTTGAGCGTTCGATCTACTGGGATTAACAGATGGATGGTTGGTAGAGATTTAAGTGCGTAATTATTTATGGTGGTCCCGAGCATACTGTAATTCGTTGAAAATAATGGTAATTATTGAGGGGAGTTTTAACCTTTTCCTTTTTAATGCCAGATGGCACGGAAAAGTGGAAAAAGTGAGAGCTTCTATTTTGTCGTTTGGTTTAAAATTTGAGTTAACATAAAGTCGAGTAGGAAAACGATGTCGTTTATTAATTCTACTTGTTTTTAATAATAAAACACATTACTTAATCAGTAAACTTAAAGTTAAGTTAAATTATCTTCCAATTTATATTAAATTCTTAATGAATTACGTTACTTAAATGTCAGAAATAATTGAATATTTAAATGTGGCACTCAGTCACAACGGTCATATAATTGACCGTTACACACGGAGCTTGCTGCAGTGGGTGCGGAGAGGCTCGGCTATGGCCCGTGCCCATCCATTTTTTCCTTTGTAAAAATTGTACCAAATATCCATAAATAAAAACTTTTCTTCATAAAAAAGAAAAAAAGTTGGAGGGTGTTAACGGAAATTTCTTTGTTTGTATAATTGTGATATTTAAAAATTCAAATATGTAATTTTATCAAACTACAGTTGACAAAGTCAAACAAAATCAAAATTTAAAATTTGGAAAAATATTTTGGTTGCATGTGTACAAAATTATACGTCACAGCTACATTATATTCTATATTAATTTCAACTCTATTATTTTTTTTATTAAATAGGTCAAATGACTTATTCCCATTCAAGTTTCTTTAAATGAAAAATGTTTTAAAAAGTTTTTAAAAAATTAAATACATATATATTAATCAAAATCAATAGTTAAATTTGATAATTAATAGTTAAATTTAATTAAAAAAAAAATAATTATATCTTTTAAATAAAACTTTAAAAAAATAATATAATAATAAAATTAAATTTATAAAAATATTTAAAATACCGATAATAATGTTTTTTTATTTTTTAATATTTATACATTTAAAAAATTGTTTAATTAATTTTTTAATATTAATTTATATTAAAATTTATTTTTATATTAAAATTATTTATTTTGTATAAAAAATATTTTAGCTTTTTTTGTTGAAAAAATTGAAAAAAATTAAGTATTTGATTATTTAAAAATTTTTAGGTGGGAATTAGTAGTTTGGCCTATTAAATGTTAAAATTTTCTAATGCATAAATACACGCGTTCCGCTTACATGCAAATCAAAATTAATCAAGGCAATTACGGAATAATCATGGTGATTAATTTAAGAATAAACGAGATCCATCTGCAACAAAATGACGTGAAACTGTTGATAATGAAGATTAAATGGGATTAATTAATTACAAAATTAGACTCAGCGAGGAAGTTTTCAGATAAGACTGATTAAGACGGGTATGGTCTTATTTTTCAGACAGTGAAAAGTAAAAAGCGGCATTTTTTTTTTCTAGATGATCCCAATTCCCAGTCCCACTATTATGGATTTGAAGGACGAAGATACCTTGCATTGCTATGGTCGGCTACGAAAATGCAAGAAACCTGAAACTTCTTAAGCAAGAAGATTGAGTTGACTGGCCCCCCCAGGAGTTTGGATTAGTGATAAGCGTGGAGGGCAAGGTGGTCAGGGGTCCACACCTAAACATTTTCCAGGTAGAAATCATAGGAAGTTGAAGAAGAAAAAGAAGTGTGAGAGTCCAGATAAGTAATAAATTCTTGATGTCCCAGGAACAGTTGCTTAGCTTCCAGGGTTCTTGTTCCTTCAACCAAGTGGAATACATTTTGACAGAGACTCATGACCATGAAACATCTCGGAAACAATTCTAACTTTCGTAATGTCGTTAATTTTCAACTGTCGTGTTTGGTGATGGCACCCGTTATGGTTCATTTTCAGGTTTGGGCGGTGGTTTGAAGCCAGATTTTCAATAGACTGATGGTTTGCTATTGGTTGCTGGTTGCTGGAGGAGATGAGATGGAAGGTCAGTCACAGTCAGTATTGTTGTGCTGGAAATGAATCGAGTAAAAAAGAAAGAAAAGATAAGGTACTTTTTCAAGTCAAAGTCAATGGCCTTACCCAACACCGTCCATTTCTCAGATGATCCACATATTTTGGGATCTCTTGCGAATATTCTTGCTTGGATTACCTACTTTCAGTTAAATAAGACTAACAGTAACTCTAGCAGTTTCTTGAAATTTCATGTTAGGCCACAGACGATAATGTTGAAAATGGAATCGTCAAGAGCTGACCTAGTATGACCAATATGTTATTGTCTCCACCAAAAACATGGAGTAGCAAAGTCCTCTTTGTCACTTGATTGATGGACTCAACATGAGCTTTCAAGGGCAATAGTACCAGCCCTGTAATCAACTTCCAACGTGGAGGATCCTGAATCAAATACAAACGTCAAAGGTATGTATATGAGCCCAACTTTATCGTGCAGGCAAATCCAGAGATAAAAATAAAGCCAATAAAGAGATAAAAATGAGGCCAATAAGCCAATAAAAGAAATCCCTTATCCCATGAACTGAATAATGTTAAGATTTAAATTAAGAAGAATGAATGCACTCAGTTTCTTTTCTTATTGTTTTCTGTGATTTAACTATATTTCTGCTATAAGTAGGAATGGCACAATGAGCATCTGTCTATCCCATTGCTTGGACTAGATCACCGTCTTGTAAACATTCCTTCCGTTAAAGATGAAAAATCATAATCTGAAGGCCTGGTAGGAGGCTTGGTACTTGCTCTAATATTTGCTGCACTATTGACTGGAGCCATTGGCCATGGTGTATTCATGCTGCAGAATCATATATACAGAAACAAAATAAATTTTCTGCCTCACAAAATGAACTTTACAGTCTCACATTTAAGGCTGCAGAATCATATATAAATGCACACATAGTGACTTACGTTAAGGCTTAACATTTTTTTGGCGAATTCTGAACCTAGGATAAACAAAGGTATGAATGGGAGAACTAAGATAAGATCCTTAAACTTCGTTCTTGTGACTGCAGCACTGTGGTTTATAACTCTTCAAACACAAGAAGTATTCAAAACCTTTCAGAAAATGAAATTTAACATACATGACGTAGGGTAAGCACCAAAAGTTTCTTGGTGCCTTTGGCGAATTTCTTGAACTCATCATTGATGTATATTGTCGTCAAGATCTAAAATCCATCAAAGGACAATCATTGACTTCCAGGTTTTGAGTCTTTTTGACCTCTTCCAGGTCTGACTTATAAAGCGATTTTAAACAAAATACAGATGCAAAGACACATATGGCTCCATGATTATCACCTAGCACTTGTTTATTTATTTTTCTTGAAACAGTGACATTTAGCCTATCTTAATTTGTAAAATCTTTAAAACTAAACCAGTTGAGAAGAGAATTATATGTCGCCGAAAAGCATGGAGAAGGAAAATTCTTGTGACCATGATGAATCCATCGATATACCTGGGTGTTGGAAAATTAACTGAATTCCCTGCTGGATGTGTGTATTGATTATTTCCCATCTGGTACAAAAGAAGAATAACATGATAAGATAGGGAATTCCAACTAGAAATTACTTGTAATTTAGCATCTCATGAGTTCAACCTGAACATATTTTTGCTGATTAGTGATTGGCATCATCATTCCTGGAACTTGATGGCCAACAATACAACAATTCTGAGTTGGTAAGTAGACACCATTAGAAACAGGTTGATGTACATTAACAGGAAAGTTTTGAGATCCACCATTAGATTTTGCTGAAGCAGATAAGAGTAAGGACTGTTGCTGGGCAAGAATAACAAGTTGCTCTTGATGAGTAGAAAATGGAGATATCATTTTAGACTGCACAAATTCCCCAAACTAAAATCATAAGAACACAGACTATATGTAAAGTGAGTAGTAAAAGATACGGTGAGTGTTTAAAATTTTTTGAAGTTCCATTTTTCCATCCTCTATGAGATAAATAAAGTAGAGATTTGCTACCAAGGTCAAAGTGGTTAAGGTGAAAAGTTGTTAGGAAAAACACCATAACTCCACATGGTCAAACTATAAAGATCTGATTTTGCAAGTTCCATGCTAAGTATCTATGCCTTTCATCAATCAGTTTTTTTTAGAAAAGGATGGTGACTCTTTCGATAGAAACTCCATTCCAATAACCCACCAATAAATAAGTAGCTCTCAAAATTTCAATAAGAAAATTGGCAAAATTTACCTTTTCAAAGAGATGCATGATATCATTATTCACATCTTTCTCAGGCTTTTCTGAAATGGCTGGATCTGATGGTGAATTTACAAATAGATCCTCAAGTCCATAGTTGGACTTGGTTTGTGTCTTGCCTTCAGTTGTTTTTGATAAATTACTTAACTTTGATGAATTATTTAACTCTGCAGTTGATTTTGCATTTGTAGCTGCAAGTCAGAAGGTTCACACTTAAAGTTAATATCAAAACTAATTAAACATGATTAAGACTCTTGTCAGGGAAGCATTTAAGTGAAAAACTAAGCAAGGGGAATATATAAGAAGTAGCAATAATTCATTTTACAATATTATTAAGGAAAGAAATATACAATGGAAATTAGCCCATGTGCTTTTATCAGTAGAAGTCTTGGCATCATTTTCTCCAGAATCGTCCATGGAAAGCAATTTAAAAAGATCAGTAGCATAATCCACTTTGCGTTGTGTAACAACTGGAGTAGTAGTAGCTTCCTGCCTTGCCATTTCAGCCTTTGGGACAGATGGTTCTGGATTTTGCAAAGGATCTCCGGTCTTATCAGGTTTGACCTGCTTAACAAGTATTAACTCATTAGTCTTTAGAAAACCAGAAACGAGGGGCCTCTAGACAGCAGGACTTGCATATCTCTAACAATAAATCAATGATTTACAATGTTCATCTCATATAATGTAGCGTATTTTTATGTCAGCCATTTCAATCTGTTGGAAAATTGCAAACTACATTGTTTCAATGTATTTTTGCTTCTTAGCTAAATAAAAACAATTCAATAACTTCCCCAGCTTTTAACATTAAAATTGCATCAAAACAAAGGTAAAGTAGTTATCTGCTTTCCACAATATTGTTTCCTATACTATATCCACAAGTCTGATGCAATTATAGACAGAAATAACTACTTAGGCTGGAGGAAATGATTATATTGGTGATCATTAAGAAAGACCAAGTAAGAAAAGTCTATTCACCTGCTGAACTGCTTCAATGGTTGCCAGAGTACTAGGTTTTGAAGCAGGAGGAATGTTGTTATTTGGAAAGGGGGGCTGAGCAATATGCATCTCTTTGGAAACATGATTTATGTTATTTGTAAATCTTTGCCCAATATTTGCCTGGCCAGGTCTATGAACTGAAGCCTTCTCTTCACTCACACTTGAAGGAGATTTTGCTTTCCCATTCCTAGGAACCCATCTCTTATCTTGATACCTAATGAATAAAGTAAACTCCCATTAGCCCATCATCAAATAATATACTTGTTGATCATAATGCAGTAAACAGAATAAAGCAAATAGTTACTACTCGGAGTGGCAACTCTATGAAGCATACTTTGCACGGATGAAATTCTCAATTCCAACTCTGTCATAATTAGGAGGTAACTCTGCTTCCCAGTAGCTGTTTGATTTCTCATTCCCCATAGCTGCAAACAAAAAATAAACAAAGATTATTTTCAGCACCTCACAGCTTTTACTTAGAATTGACTTGAAAATGGTATAAACATAAATAAGAGAAATATACATTGAATAAATGCGACCTGCTCTGGAAGCCAAGTGTCCAAAGTGGCAGACCTCACCTGCGATAAAATAATGCAAAAATATATATGAGCCTCTAGGCTCTAGTTGCTAAACATTTAATTTTATGGTATGATTTAGAAAACAAGCAAATAAGCAGATATTAAAAACAAGAAATAACATTTACCACCTTTGATATGTGTACACCAAGACTTCTGTGAATCCCCGAACATTGCATGCATATGAAAATTCCCAGATTCACACTTGCCCATCTTGGGCCTCTGCATAACGTCCAAGGTAACAGTACAAGTTAGAACATCTCAAGCTACACAAATAAATGAGGTAACTCAATGATTTATCAAAACTCCAACATTGTTCTATCTCTCTCCCCAATCTTCACTATTTAAGCACTTGTGTTAATTCCTTTAATACAAACAAACTAACAACATTTCTTTTTTTTTTTCTTGGTTGTAGATACCTACTTGGTTTTGCAGTCAGCACACTCTCGGTTTTCTGGTAATTTTAAAAGGCTCTCCAAGATCTGCAAATAAAGCAGCAAATCAAATAAAATACTTGAAAATTGGAGACAAAAGAATAAAGTTGAAGAGATAGAAAAATACTAACTAAACCAAACTTAGAGAAAGTAATATTTCAAAATTTAATAAAAAATATAAATTCATTTTAAAAAAACAAAAAGAGAGATATGGGAAAAGAAAAATAACTAGTATTGTTATTACCAGTCTATAGGAAAAACGAGTAATGACAGATGCTAGATTAGCAATGAAAAATATGGGAACATGTGGGGCAAAAAAGTTTAAAAAACAGCTTTACATCAAATGTTGACATGTATTATTTATGCCTCATCTTAATATTTCAATATTTGAGAATGGAAGATGGGGGTCGTTTTCAAAACAACATTTCTCTTAATCAGAAATTAGTAAAGGAAATTAACAATATCAAACCCAAATTTACTGTGCTTAAACCTATATCATACATTGACTGTGTTCTTAATGGCAAGGAAAAAGAAAAAAGTCCAGTTTGATCATAAAATCATATATGTCTAAACTCTTTGTCTAAGAAAAATTGTTTTTGTCATAGGATATCCAAGAAAGCATCAGTAAAGAGAATTTTTATTTTTATTTACATTTAAACAATGTTTTACTACAGTTATTTTTAAGAAGGGGAATCCTATAAATTTTACTAGTTTACCGATTCTACGTGTGTACCTAACTGAGAGATTATCTTTTCTGAACCAAGCACGGAGCATCTTTTGTACTAAAAGGATAACCATTTTACAATTTGTAAAGATTTAAAAAAAAAAAAAGTGCATAGTGCCTGTTTAACTTAACTCAGAAGTTACTGTGATGCTTATGAACTTCACAGTTCCATAAAACACAAGCCTAAGCTAAAGCAAAATATTTATTATACAAGGTCTGACACAATCCAAGCACTTATGTATCTGTGCACAAAAGCCAGGTGCCCATCACCTAATTGCTAATGAGTTACAACTCACACAGTGGGCCTTGGTTTCAGACAAACTAGTATCACCAAACCCTTTTGACAGCTATATAATAGACATCAAATAATTTTCATGATTGGTCAATCAACATGGGACAAATATCAGTACTTTTATAGCCTAACTCTTAATTTCCAATTTACTCAGGGAAGCACGGCTAAGCAAAACAAATGATTTGAAGGGTAAAATAGAACTAGTGGTTGACCATGTAAGCAAAAACAATTTCAAACAGAACCCAAGGCTGCTCATAAATTAAATATAAAACTTGGAAAAAACTGATTCAAATTTGTAATATAATCAAATATGGATCCAAATAAAAAGTAAAATATAACAGTTTGAGAATGGACATTCAACTCAAGCATTGCTAAACTCAGTAAACATTAAAATGATGAAAAATGAAGACTCAAACTTTGCAACCAAGTAATCAAATGCAGATGCCAAAACAAGATTCATAAACATAACACAAATCAGAACTCAAAACAAAAAAAAAAACCCCATTCAAGAATCAAAGCAAAATGTATATGAATACAATTGAAAACAGAAAAGAAACCTTTCTCTGCTTAGCATTAAGCTCTTTAGAAACGTTAGCCTTCTTGTTCATGCTTAAACGTTTCTTCGTTTCTCTCCAAAAACTCGGTCTTCCTTTGTTTATGTACAGACAGAGAAGAAAAGAATGAATGAGAAGACGAAAAATGGCAAGGTACAAAGGGGTTTCCTTAGAGTTTAGGGAATGATTGTACTTTGTCAAAACTTTGGACTTCGGAAAATCGCGTGCACAAAAACATGCTAATGGGTCCAATTCTTTGGTGGGTTTTGGTGAGTGGCCTCTGAATTGATGGCCAATCTTGTCTTTGTTTGGCTGCTAGAAAAGATCAAATCACTATTGCCCACCCAAACTTTGATAGAATAATTGTCACCCTCTCAGTTTGGAAAGTTCATTTATTCACCCTTGTTCTATCATGATAATGTAATTCTTATTTGAAATGATAGAAATGTTCTTGCTAGAACCTTTTTATTATCTCTTTTCTCATTCCTTTTTCTATTTCTCTTCTCACCCTTTTCTTTGTCTCTTTTTATCATCGATAATAGTCCTAACAACATAGTTTAAAACCAAATTCGACTCTAATTAATTCGAAGTTAATATGACTTATACAAACATCAAAAGGCTGTATATAGCTTCTCCAAAGTTAAATTTTATTTCTTTATATTAAAGAAGGTTAGATAATATTAATACATACTAGATCAAACCTCTAAAATTGTTGAGAGATCAAACTAATTGTGTTGTCATTAGTGTTTCTCTTATCATTATCAGTATTACTCTTTTTGTTGTAATTGTGTCTGACTTTTCCATTTTATTGATTTTTCTTCATCAGCATAATCAGGCTCTCCTGCTGTTTTGGCGACTCTACCTCTAAGGGTGATGAAATATTGATAATTGAGAATAGAAGTATTTATATATTTTTAAAAAATTTCAGGATATATTGATGATTGATATTTGTATTACTGCTTTATAATATTTTCGTAACTTTACTAAAAATGAAAAAAAAAAAAAAAGAGTTGATAATTAATAATAAAATCAAACAATTTTTATTAACGGAAGTGGATAATAAATAAATAAATAAATAAATGAACTTTCAAAACATATAGGATAAAATTGGCTCCTTCGTCAATGTTTGTGTGCACACCATCAAGGGAAATAGGAAACTTAATTTGGAATGCTATAAATGGGTCCTAATCTAGACATTGCACCATCCTTTTGTGATTTGTCGCTTGATACTCAACCATTTTACTGTTGTTTTAGATTTGATATTTTGATATTGATATCGACATGATAGAAATTCCATCATTCTAGTGTTTGACCTCTAGCTCAGTGGCTTCTTCCATTTGGGGAAGTGTCAAAAGGTTCGATTAGATTCAAGCCAATTCAAGGCTGCCTAAAATCCATACCCAATCATGGGCTTTCAGGGACCAGAAGTTTGTTCTTTAAGCAATCCAAACCGTTCCAAGGAAATGGAAATCCCTCAACCTGAATGCGAGATTTGGGCCACCAACTCTACCTCAAAATGCCATACATTTTGCAGTACATTAAGTTTTAATAGTACACTCGTAGTTGTTCTGTTCTGTAACACATTCTTCAGTCTATCTCATAGAAATCCCAGCAACCGAAAAGGCAAATCCGGTGATTATAATTTCATGAACAAGTGTCATAAAAATGGAATACGTTGTAAATGATGCGTTTGGATTCATACGTAAGGAGTTTGCTGTCATTTTTGGGCCTCTCTATGTCACTCATTCTTGTTCAATTTCAACTTAGCTTTGACATCTCCACTGTAGGGTGCAACATGGTATGCATACTGCTGGAGCACTGCAAAGACTACCATTTCCAGACACACCAATACATTCTGAATAGCCTCTTCAATGTGCTCAACATCCAACCAAAAATGATGCGATCGGATGATGCCCAAGGCTGCTAGTATCTCAAGCACTACACCCTGCAATTCAAGAACAAATATGACAATTGTGAACAAAAAATGGTGGTGTTCATGAGATACACTGCTTATTTATGGAAAAAACAAATAAAAATGCAAAATTTGGGCCAAATGGAAACTAAGGGGAGAACAAACTCCCTCTTATCGCGAGGGGTACTCCAATCATTCAAATTACTGTAACTACTAAGCAATTGCAGCTAAAGGCACATTGAAAGATTTCTCAATCCAATCACTTGGTTCTAAGAAATCCCACAAATAGAAATTAAGTGCTTAAACTTCATCCCATTCTTTGGCAAATAAAGCTATCTAAGAACAAGCTAGAGGCCAATTGAACACAAAATGCTTTGAATTTTCCACTTGAATCAATAGCAAGAATTTAAAGGTGTTCATTAGATTTAATCATTACTTTTCTCCCACTGCAAGTCCAAAAGCGAGTCATAAGTGACACAACCTTTTCTGAGACAAAAATAACTTTGAGGCTTGAAGCCTATATTAGGAGGTGCCATTTTGAAGCATTCCAACTAAATAATGATAGGTCTAAATCAATTCAAATGAGGCTAATGGTCCATCAAAACTTAGGTTATCAAAACACACTTGCTTCCGTTAGTATTGAACACTCTAGAAAGGAAAATTTTCCAGGTAGACTCCAGAAAGGAAAATTTTCCAATATCATGACCTAACCATGAAATTTTGTTAATGGAGAGGAGCTCTCTAGAAGGTCCCAAATGCGAGCGACAGTTAGCAATTTTGCTTACATAGTAATTGAAAATGCTACACCCTTTGCCTATTCTTCCACTCTTACGCTATGATATATTGGTATAGCACTGAGGCTGGTTCT